>SJYT01053331.1:232645-346673 GCA_006410635.1 Cephalophus harveyi
CCCCCCCCCCCGCCATGTTCACTTGTTTGCCTTAATGTGACTGTTTCCTCTGCTCAGAGCCCAGCTTGGTTTAAGTTTTATGTTTTAACATCTCAGATTCTGTTTGAAAAAATATTTCCATATTATTATTGCTACTGAGTTTATTCTTTAAGTGCCTGAGCAAAATAAAAATCTGAATTTGAGCCCACAGAAGCTTGTGTAGTACGAGTTTATACTGCGAGTTTATACTTTGCCT
This sequence comes from Cephalophus harveyi, assembly GCA_006410635.1. Classification (NCBI taxonomy): domain Eukaryota; kingdom Metazoa; phylum Chordata; class Mammalia; order Artiodactyla; family Bovidae; genus Cephalophus; species Cephalophus harveyi. Next base: position 232,881 of record SJYT01053331.1, read on the forward strand.
TTTCACACCTTGTTGGTGTGAAAAGGCAAAGAATATATTTAAGTGCTAGCCATCTTTGAGGAGAACTCCCACTTGATCCTTTGTCACATGAGGTGTTTTCTCTAAGGCCTTCCTAACCCCACATACAGAGCTGCCACCTTTCCTCTGTGTCCTCACAATATTCTACTGAATTATAGCCCTGGCCACATTGTGGCAATTATCTCTTTCCATGGAAACTGGCCCATGCCATTTGCAGCAGTGGTTCCTCATTATAGTGAGGATAAAATAGATCTTCTTAACCCTGCCATGCAAAGCTCTCTGCCGCTGGCTCTCTGTCCACATCTCCAGCTTAATTTAGTGCCACCACCTTGCATACGGTGTTCTGGCCACACTGCCTGTTATTTCTGTCATGGCTCTCTTTCTTTCCATAGCACGTGTGTTAATTTCTATACATTTATTTCAATGCTTATTGATGCTGAAGAAGGTGATTCTTGAAAGACCGTATCCAACAAGATGAGTCAAGATGCTCTGTCCATGGCCACAGCAGAGATGCAAGGAGATTACGCAGGGGCGCTGGTGGGAACCGGGTGGAATCCTGTCTGATGCCTTCTCTTGGCCCCTTGAAGTATAAGACTAAATGTTAAAGAGAGAACGTGAGGCTGGGGGAGAATGAGTGAATGTTTACTCAGATATAATTCAGTTTCTTTATCCATAAAGTAAATGTAATAATAGGGCCTCACAGAATTTTTATGAGAATTAAGTAAGGAATGGATGGTATAGCCGTAGACGCACAGAGTTAAATATCCAAAAACATGCAATAATCACATATGCAACACATGCAGATACTACCTATCCATAGACATACAGGTATTGCAAATCCATACACATATAAAGAAAAAAGAATAGATAAATGGATAAAATCGGGGTATATCTATAAGTTTTTAGAGCACAATAGACATATATAAGAGGGCTTAGGGGCACAGGATTGCTTAGTGCTGGGTATGTTACGGGTTGAGTTTATATGTTGGGAATCCTAACCCTCAGTACCTCAGAATGTGACCTTATTTGGAAGTACAGTCACTGGAGACATACATTAAGTTAGGATGAGATCATACTAGAGTAGAGTTGGGCCCTAACCCAGTATAACTGGTGTCCTTATAAAAGGGGGGGATTTAGACACAATCACTGAGACGGAAACAATGTCAGGTGAGCCTAAGGGTAGATATTGGGGTGATGGATCACCCAAGAGCCAAGGAATGCTAGTGATCTACCAGAGAAGCTCTTCATGTATATAAACGGCAGGCAAAAGAGGCATTTTCATAGTGGAGGCAGGATGGTTGCAATGCAAGAGATGGACTATGCAGTGCAGCTGGTAAAACTGGGTAGTATTCCAGGAAAAAAAAAAAAAATGAATCTCTTTACATATATCTCAAGAAAAAAAGATGCAAGTGAACAGAAGAAACTACAAAACTACAGGAAGAAAACATGGAAGAACTCCATTTTAACCTTGGAACAGAGAGGCTCTCACTGAATATCTCTCAAAAACCAGAAGCTATAAAATACTGATGGTCAGTTATACTGCTGCTGCTGCTAAGAAGCTTCAGTTGTGTCTGACTCTGTGTGACCCCATAGACGGCAGCCCATCAGGCTCCCCCATCCCTGGGATTCTCCAGGCAAGAACACTGGAGTGCGTTGCCATTTCCTCCTCCAATGCATGAAAGTGAAAAGGGAATGTGAAGTTACTCAGTTGTGTCCGACTCCTAGTGACCCCGTGGACTGCAGCCTACCAGACTCCTCCGTCCATGGATTTTCCAGGCAAGAGTACTGGAGTGGGGTGCCATTGCCTTCTCCGATGGTCAGCTATAGACATACATTAAAAAAAAAAAAAAAAACTTTTACATAGCAAGAATCAACATAAGCAAAGTGTAAATTGAAAGTTACGATTCATTTATAAAGACTAATTAATGATTAATTATCTGCCACTTATCTAAGGGCAGGGGTTATATCAATGACTAAAACTGACAAAAATCTCTACTTTCTTACACCTTATTTTCTAGTTAATTTATCAGTTGTGCCTTTCTCGTGTATGGAGAACGTTAGAAATTAAGAATAAGACTACCAACCTAATAGAATAATGAGAAAAGGATACTAACAGTAATTCATGCAAAGAAAATTCAGATCTCTTAACTGTTAATAATAAAGCAAATTAAAATATACTGACTTCATTTATATAGAAAGAGAATTAAAACTACATTTATATACCATTTTTCATCAGTCTGATAATATCTAGAAGCTTAACGCAGTTTTCTGGGAAGGCTGTGGAGAACAAACTTACTCACTGTCTGGGAGTCTAAATTAGTACAGTATCAATGGACGGCTTGGAGAAGGAAATGGCAACCCACTCCAGTTTTTTTGCCTGGAGAATCCCAGGGACCAGTGAGCCTGGTGGGCTGCTGTCTATGGGGCTGCACAGAGTTGGACACAACTGACATGACTTAGCAGCAGCAGCAAGGGACGGCAGTTTGGAATATCTATCAGAACTGCAAAAGCAAATAGCTTTTTTTGTAAAACTTTTCTTTTTTCCTTTTTTAAAAAAAATTTTATTTTTACTTTATTTTACTTTACAATACTGTATTGGTTTTGCCATACATTGACATGAATCTGCCACGGGTGTATATGAGCTCCCAATCCTGAATCCCCCTCCCACCTCCCACCCTATATCCTCTCTCTGGATCACCAAGAGATTTGTTTTTATTAATAGAAACTTAGACTCATGTTTTTACAGGTAACAAATGTCATATAGTACTAGCTATTAAGGCACTGTTAACAGCAAACGTTAGAATCAAAACAAGTGTCCATCACTTTGGGACTAAATGGGGGTACATCTATCCCAGAGGTCAGCAAATAATACCCACAGTCCAGGTCCAGCTCACTGCCTATGTTTATATGGCCCACAAGCTAACAAAGGCTCTTACATGTTAAGTGCTTTGACAAGGCAGAAGGATGATGTTTTGTAACACATGAAAATCATATGGAATTCTAATTTCAGTGTTGATAAAGTTTTATGGGAACACAGCCATACAAGTCACATTGCATGTTATCTACTCTTGCCCTCAGGAGCTGACACTGTGACAGAGACCATACGTGCCTCTCTCATTGCTTACCTCTGTTGCTTGACTCACTGTAAATTGTAGTGATGCAGTTAGAATTTGACAGTGTCTCAAGTGCCATACAACTAATATGTAGAATTTTATGACCCAAATGTAATGATAAATTTAATAGATCTCCACTTATGCAAGTGAAAATTTTATTTGGAGGTAATATATATTCAGAACCAAAGACTAGTGGAGACAATAGAGGAAGAAAAATAATTCTTTACCACTTTATTATTTTCTCAAACAACAAAATGCAAAGGATGAAGTTTCACTTTTACATACTGTTGATTTCTAGACTGTCATTTCAGAGGTATGTAACATACTTACTAGAGAATGAGGAACTCACTGGAGATTTTCAGTTGATTGGATGGAGACTTCTCGACATATTAATGTATGCAGGAACTAACTCTTGGGATTCAGACCCTTGAATGGCATTTTTTCACAGTGCTCAGTCTTACAGAATACGTTTATATTTGTTGCAAAACAAAGATTTTTCCATTTCTGCCAAATTAAAAATGAGCTCCTATACCTGTTGTCATGGCATTTTTATTGAACTTCTTAGGCTTTTTCAACATTTGTTACTTTATTTTTACTGTTTTTCATGGAACCACTCCTAATCTCTCCTGAGTCATATAGTATCTGCCTTTCAGGTGTAACTCAATTAACACTCGGCTAATCTCTCAGTGGACTGGGTAATTGTTAAATACTTTTGATTAGAAATCCCCCCATCGTCTCACCTAAGCAAGGCAATCAGAACTATTTATTGGCCTGAACACATCAGTTTCTCTATATGCTTGCTCTTAAGAGGATTTAGTACTCTGATAGGGAAAAAAAAAAAATTTGAACAGGATACTTAATGAATCAAAACATGCTCAGATTAAATGATTAGAAATTCCCAGTTAATTACTAGGAAGGAAAATAATTATAGTTCAGCTTTTACGTGGGTTACTGGAGTGAATGTTAAGAAGGACCCTTTCAATCACTTTTCCATTAAAAGAAAACAGGCACACTGAGAGATGTAATTCTCCTTTTTTTTTCCCCACCCTTTCCAAATTATATCATTTAAATTGTGTTCAATGTCTCAGTTGCTTATACAAACAACTGTGTGTATTGTAATTGACTTGTGAGACAAAAGCTCAACTTATGCATATGGTGAGAAACATTGGGGATTTCTAAGTAAATATTCAGGTTAAAATTTATAGACATCTTGATATCCTGGTTATATTGCCTTAGCTGAGAGTACTTTAGGACTTATAATGGACTTTGGTCATTCTGAAGGGGTCTTTAAGAAACTGCCTGCTCTGTAGCTACCAGGATAATCACAACTCAGCACTACAGTTAAATTTTGTTTAGAATAGCAAAGACATTTTATTAAACTTAGATATGAGTCAAGTCAACAAAATCTCTTAATCTATTTTAAAAAAATCTTACTGTGCATTTATTTCATAATAAATGTTTAAAGAATAAAATGGGAAAATAAAGGTAGGGGTAGATGAAATAAATGCTTTCCCATAGAAATTAAGGTAATTGTAGGAGAGAAATTCTCAGAACCCTACATTAGGCCATCCTCAAACATGAATCACAGAAGTTTTTCTTCTATCATGGAGTATAGAGATCTATGACACCCCAAACCCCAGTGTTAGAATGTTACCTTTTAGTGAAGCTTTCTCACTGCCAGCCATCCTCTTCAGAGTATTAACGTTATTCCTAGGAGAGAGAATACTTAAAAATTTCCTTGTCAAAATGGGTAAGTTACGAACCTGGCCATATATGTGGAAAGACCTGAAAAGAGAAGAAAGGGGAGTGGGGAACATTGGCAGAGAATTCCCTTTTTTGTAGCTTTGATGACATTCAGGTATATTCTTAGGTCCCTTTCTTTAAGTCCACCAGCAAGGTTAAATAGTATGAGTTAGTATGTAGTATCTTCTATTGGGCTTCCCCGGTAGCTCAGCTAGTAAAGAATCCACCTGCAATGCAGGAGACCCTGGTTTGATTCCTACGATGGGCAGTTTCCCTGGAGAAGGGGTAAATTACCCACTCCAGTATTCTTGGATTTCCCTGGTGGCTCAGACATGCAGCCATGTTCTTAGGACTCTTTCTTTAAGTCCACCAGCAAGGTTAAGTGATATGAATTAGTATGGAGTATCTCCTTTTACAGTGGTTCTCAAACTGTAGCATGCAGCAGAAGCACCAGGAAGGCCTCCTAGTTGTAAAGCTCCAGTCCAGAACTTTCAGTGAAGCAGGTTGGGGGTGAGACTCAAGAATCTGAGATTTTCCCAGTGATTCTGCTGCTCATGGTTCAGAGGAGAACAACTGCTAAGTTGGTGACTGACATGAATTTGGGGGAAAAGCAGAAGGGTACACATTCCACTGAATTATTGCTCATGTCACATAAGCCCTCAGAATTTTTTATTGCATGAAGGTTAAATTGAAATAAAATGGGAAGTTTGTGTTTGAGAGAATGTTACCAATTGACAAAAAATGTTTATGCTTCATAAGGAGGAGAGTGATGGTCCTCATTTTTTGTGCCCATTTCATTGACTAATAGCAAAAGGACTTTCCGTATTCCTGCCAGTATGTACTATCAAAACATGGTCTTTGCTCATTTCACTATTCCAATTTCATTCTGTGGATGAAAAGATCAAGATTAGTAATAAACTAATGGCCATCATATATTAAAGAATTCTCCACCTAGTAATAGACCTTAGCTTGGCTAGTCAACTCTGTATGCTGTATAGCCTTAAATGAATGGAACATCAGAGTGGCTTCAAGAAGAGGTGAAACTCAAATTTTGAAATACTAATCTAGTGACTGATTCTCGGAGTTTGTGTGAATCAGAATTACCTAGAGCAATAAGAATTATAGGGCTGATTGAATTAGCATGGGGTCTGAATCTCTTACTTTTTACAGATTTCCTCAGATAAGTGTATAGAAAGGGTTGAGACCCTCTGGTTGGGTGCTATGCTGCTTAAACTATTATAATGAAGAATCAGATTTTTTTAAAAATCAAACATCATAAATCAATCCTTTTGTAAAATACAGTAAAATTAATGAGTAAAAATGAAATTTAAAAGCAAATACAAAATATAAACACTAGGGAATAATTAAGTTCCTACCTGAGAGTTCCTGCCACAGAAAACAATTATAAAATATAGAAGCATTGAAAAGTGAACAGAAGCAAACAGATTCTGGTGGAGATTATGTGGTTGAAGGAGGGAAAGTAGGGAGTTACCTAAAGTGAGTCCTTGACTTTTGTAGCTTTCCCCTTGTGCTGGAAATAATTGGATTTTCATAGTTCTTGTTGTGGTGGTGGTTACATGACTATTCAACTTCCAAAATTCATCAATCTACACCTAAAATTAATGTATATGTTATTGTATGTAAAACTATTAAAATCCCAATAGTTTTACTATTCAGTAAAACTATTAAAATCCATACAATAAAATAGACTTTTAAAATGAAGCGTTATATTCCAAGGAAGTTACAAAATGATGAAGAAATTAGTTTTTCAGAAAACAAATAGGTTTTTGTTATATTTATCTTCAAAATTGAACATAGAATAAACTATCAACATAAGATATCTCATCCAACATCCTGGTTTTCACAGTTGAGGTAACCAAACATTGGAATCCTTACAAATTGATCAGAATTGTGATGAGAAATAATGTAATATTTGGCTTAGTTCTGAGGATTTTTCAGAACTGATGAATACAGGTAAATAAAATATTGATAATTCATTGTTAGTGTCAGCTACATTAGTAATAAAATATAAGCCTCAATATTTTATTTTTATATTCAGGAAGCATACATTTACATATTCATAAACATCTCTAAACACTTGTTTTTGTTTATCTCACTGAGGACTAATAACCCACAAACCTATCCAGGTTTCTGGACCACATTGTAAGTAACAGTGGTCTAGAGAACTGGAGTCAACCAGTTGGCCTAGACAGTAACCAAGGGTGAATTAATAACATCTGCTTTGGAACATTGCAAGTAATTCACTGTAATTGGCCAGTATCCAACGCTACAAAATTAAGGCTACCCAACTGAACTGAACTGAGCTAATAATTTTTGTGATGCATTCTGTTACTCAGAATTTGAGTACATATTTGTTTCCATTAATAAACTGTAAATTGCTTGCAGGAGGCCCATTACCTATTCAACTCTCTCCCTTGAAGAATCTAGAACAGTCTTATAAATAGTAGCCACTCAGTATAATATTTGTAGAACTTAATGTTTGTTGAAAGAACACCAGTTGTGTTTTTAGATGTTCACACCATCACTGATGAAACTGACTTACACTTAGAGCAAAGTGATATTTTCAACATGACAAGAGTTTGATGGAGACAGACCAAAACAGAGTCATAGTTTTGACATTAATTATCAAAGAGAATAGCAAAGAAAGAAACCTTATTTGATAATACCTGAGAACTGTGATGTTATGAGACGGTGAAATGTAAAATTGAATACCATGGGCTATTGCTAGAGTATATTTGACTCAGTAGCATGGATAAGAAACCAAGACTGTGTCAAACAATAGCCTATAAAAGTAAGTTATGTAACTCTTTAACAGAGTAGTAAATTCTTGCCAGCAAACCAGATATTTTGCTGCTTGGAGTATGTCCATATATCAACTTGCTCTTTTATTCAGAAGATATACTTCAGAAATATACACCAAGAAAATCAATAAAGAATATAATTCAGATAGAGCTAAATCAAATGTGAAAATTGAAGGAACACTCAAGGTAAGTCTGGAAATTCACACTTTGAGAGCTATCTTGTAACCAAGGATGTCCTTTACGTAATATGTAATGATAATATTGATTATGTTATGATTAGTAAGATTAGTAATCTCTGACAATATTATTTTATTGATTAATACCATTTTATTTATTCTATTTGGCATAAGGCAATTTTGAGGACCTTTGTGACTAAGATGGAATTGTCAATTGTGCAAGTGCCCTAAAACCAACTGGCATGGGTTTCTGGAAAAATGGGACAGTCAGGGAAGAGAATGAGAGGTAGTCTGTCACAGGGAGGTGTGGTGATGCTGAGAAAGAGGAGAGTCATGTAAAGGCAAGCGAAGAAAACTGGAGTGACACTGGCAGAGGACATCAGAACAGTAGCCCTGCCTTATTTAAAGACCCAGGGTTAGATATATGTTTCGTTCCTTCAGTTCTTGGTTCATAGCTTTCAGTTCAGTTCAGTTCAGTCGCTCAGTCGTGTCCGACTCTTTGCGACCCCATGAATCGCAGCACGCCAGGCCTCCCTGTTCATCACCATCTCTCGGAGTTCACTCAGACTCACATCCATCGAGTCAGTGATGCCATCCAGCCATCTCATTCTCGGTCGTCCCCTTTTCCTCCTGCCCCCAATCCCTCCCAGCATCAGAGTCTTTTCCAATGAGTCAACTCTTTGCATGAGGTGGCCAAAGTACTGGAGTTTCAGCTTTAGCATCATTCCTTCCAAAGAAATCCCAGGGTTGATCTCCTTTAGAATGGACTGGTTGGATCTCCTTGCAGTCCATTTTAGCTCCTCTTCACTTTCTGCCATAAGGGTGGTGTCATCTGCATATCTGAGGTTATTGATATTTCTCCCGGCAATCTTGATTCCAGCTTGTGTTTCTTCTGGTCCAGTGTTTCTCATGATGTACTCTGCATATAAGTTAAATAAGCAGGGTGACAATATACAGCCTTGACGCACTCCTTTTCCTATTTGAAACCAGTCTGTTGTTTCATGTCCAGTTCTAACTGTTGCTTCCTGACCTGCATACAGATTTCTCAAGAGGCAGGTTAGGTGGTCTGGTATTCCCATCTGTTTCAGAATTTTCCACAGTTTATTGTGATCCACACAGTCATAGCTTTACCCCTGGGAAAATCTCATAATGCCTCTTCGTCTTAGCTATAAAATATACCTCTGCCTCTGTGTCTATACTATACTTGCTGCTAAGCTGCTTCAGTCGTGTCCGACTCTGTGCGACACCCACCAGGCTCCCCAGTCCCTGGGATTCTCCAGGCAATAACACTGGAGTGGGTTGCCGTTTCCTTCTCCAATGCATGAAAGTGAAAAGTGAAAGTGAGGTCACTGAGTCCTGTCCAACTCTCAGCGACCCCATGGACTGCAGCTGACCAGGCTCCTCCGTCCATGAGATTTTCCAGGCAAGAGTACTGGAGTAGGGTGCCATTGCCTTCTCCGATACTATACTTAGTATATATAAATATACTAATATATTTGTATATTAGTATATATAAATATACTAATGCCTCTGTGTCTTATCTATAAAATATACCTTTTTAAGGTGAGAATTAAATAGCATTTAAAAGATTTTAAAGAATGATTTTAAGAATGCCTGACTCATGATAAACACCTACTGAATGTTGACTTCTTGAGTGGGTGATGGTTTACTTGTTTGCTTTAATTTCATTTTGTTGTGCCTGGGCAGATAGTATACACTAGGCATATTCATTCAACAGATAAAATGAATAATCATGTCCTTTAAATTTTTGGCAAGTTGTATAAAACTATACAGAAGAAATGGATGTCTAGATATTTAATTTAAAAATAGCAGAGACTTTTGTGGGAAGGAAGAGGCATTGTTCAATAGAAGTGTTATCTTAGAACCAGAAAAAATTAAGGCAACAGGCAGCCTTAAGAACCTTCTCATTTGAGCAGTGTAGGGGCAAAATGGGTCAGATGTCTCATAGAAGGGATTCTGGCATTGAATCGAAGATCCTATTCTCTTTCTTGGATCTTTGATAATCTTGGAGTCTGTGTTCTCCTTGTCCTTCATTTATCTGCTATCCTTTTAACTATACCTCTTTGAATTATTTTTTGTAGGTTTTCTAGTGAATATGTGTGTGTCTGTATGTATACTTGCACCATCAACTCAGATCTATTATTGTATCACTTTATATGAAATGAAAATGATAGCCCTATTTACCCATTTCTCCTCCTTCCTTTTCTCTATTTGCCATATGTATTTTTTTCATCTAGATATCTTTACATTTTAAACCCCAAACTATAATTTCATGATTTTTTTAATTAGAAAAGAAAAAGATAATCTGTGTATTTACTCGTTTAACATTTAGGTGCTCTTAGTTCATTTCTAAAGCTTCAAGGAGCATTTGTCTTCAGCCTAAAGAAGTTTATTTAGCATTTTTTTGTGATGCACATTGTCTCATAACAGATCTTAATTTTCATTTAGTTAAAAATCTTTTGCTTTTTTAGTTGTAGAATATTTTTGCTAAGTACAGAATTTTGAGTAGTTTTGTTTTCTTTTCCTTCTAGCACTTTAAAAATGTCATTCTACTATCTTCTGGACTTCATTTTTCTGATAAAAAGTCATTAGTGAGTGATACTGTTGTTCTGCATGTAATGCGTTGTTTTCTTGGTGGTGTGAGGTTTTGAAGTATTTAGATTCCAGCAATTGGATTAAGATGTGCCTCCGTGTGGTTCTCTTTGCACTTATCCCTGTTAGTATTTGCAGTGCTTCTTAAATCTGTAAATTACTGTCTTCAACCACATTTTAGACAAAATTTTGCCTTTATTTTAAAATATTTTTTGTATCCCCTTTATCTTCTTTTCTGGAATCCAAGTACCTTTATGTTAGGCCATTTTATTTTGTCCCATAGCTTACTGGGGCTATGTTTATTTTTTTCAGCCCTTTGCCCTTGCTCTTTTCTTGTGATTAAATGCTCTCTCTATATATGTTTATCTTTAAGAGCACCTATTCCTACTTCTCCCCAATCTGCTATTTAACCTAACTGAATTAACTCTTTATTTTAATAGATTCAAAATTCATTTCGTTCTTTTGTATATTTGCTATTTCTCTGCTGAGATTACTTGTTTATTTACTATGTGCGTATTTTCCTTTATTTCCTTATGTAACCTTTAGCATAGTTACTTTAGCTATCTCTTTATTTTTTTATTGGAGGGTAATTGCTCTACAGTGTTGTATTGATTTCTGTCTAAAATGATGTGAATTGGCCATAAGTATACATACATTCCTTCCTTCCTTAAGCCTCTCTTCCATCCCACCCCTCTAGGTCATCACAGAGCACTAGTCTGAGCTCCCTGTATTATACAGCAACTTCCAAATAGCTATCTGTTTTACATATGGTAAAACATTGCTCATTTTAAATCATAAAAACATATTTGCACATATTTTTAAATTTAATTCATATGGAAGTATATAAAAGTAGAAATACAAAGCAGATTTTATTTACTATGTTGCTTGATTTATACCTTTTAAATATTTACATGATATGTGGCTTTCCTTTTTTCTGAAGCCTTGAATAAAGGGATTATGGAAAATAAGGTTGAAGGCATTGGCCAAATTATAGATGAATGAAATTTTAGGTTATTCCAGATTCAAATATTATTTTAAGACTATATTGACTTATGCAAATATTGGAGCTGTGTTGTACCTATATTTTGTAAAGAATGATCTAGTAGGAAGTGTGAATGAAAGATCTGAGGAAAATAGGATTAGAGAAGGAACACAGGCAAGACACACTGTGAAATAGTAAAGGATCAGAGTAGTGACAATGTACTCCAGTACTCTTGCCTGGAAAATCCCATGGACAGAGGAGCCTGGTAGGCTGCAGTCCATGGGGTCCCTAAGAATCAGACACGACTGAAGTGACTTAGCAGCAGCAGTGACAATGTAAATGTGAATTTTAGAAAGAAGAACAAGAAAATGCATTTAAGGAAGAACTTATGTATGTTCCTGAGAAATATTTTATGGAACTTTGACAGTCTGGGCTGGAGATATTATCATTAAATGAGAAAGTAGATTTTATCACATTGCTACCATGTGTAAAGGCATCAGTTCAGTTGCTCAGTCATGTCTGATTCTTTGCGACCCCGTGAACTGCAGCACACCAGGCTTTCCTGTCCATCACCAACTCCTGGAGCCTGTTTAGATTCATGTCCATTGAGTCAGTGATGCCATCCAACCCTCTTATTTTCTGTTGTCCCTTCTCCTCCCACCTTTACTATTTCACAGCATCAGGGTCTTTTTCAGTGAGTTGGTTCTTTGCAACAGGTGACCAAAGTATTGGAGTTTCAGCTTGAGCATTAGTCTTTCCAATGAATATTCAGGACTGATTTCCTTTAGGAAGAACTGGTTGGATCTCCTTACAGCCCAAGGGACTCTTCAAGAGTCTTCTCCAACACCACAGTTCAAAAACATCAATTCTTCGGTGCTCAGCTTTCTCTATAGTCCAACTCTCAGGCCTATACATGACTACTGGAAAAACCATAGCTTCGACTAGACAGACATTTGTTGGCAAAGTAATGTCTCTGCTTTTTAATATGCTGTCTAGGTTGGTGATAACTTTCCTTCCAAGGAGCAAGTGTATTTTAATTTCATGGCTGCAGTCACCATCTGCAGTGATTTTGGAGCCCAAGAAAGTAGTCTCTCACTGTTTCCACATCTATTTGCCATGGTGTGATGGGACCAGATGCCATGATCTTACTTTTCTGAATGTTGAGTTTTAAGCCAACTTTTTCACTCTCCTCTTTCACTTTCATCAAGAGGCTCTTTAGGTCTTTTTTTGCTTTCTGCCATAAGGGTGGTGTCATCTGCATATCTGAGCTTATTGATATTTCGCCCAGCAATCTTGATTCCAGCTTGTGGTTCCTCCAGCCCAGCGTTTCTCATGATGTACTCTCCATAGAAGTTAAATAAGCAGGGTGACAATATACAGCCTTGACGTACTCCTTTTCCTATTTGCAACCAGTCTGTTGTTCCATGTCCAGTTCTAACTGTTGCTTCCTGACCTGCATACAGATTTCTCAAGAGGCAGGTCAGGTGGGTCTGGTATTCCCATCTCACTCATAATTTTCCACAGTTTATCGTGATCCACACAGTCAAAGGCTTTGGCGTACTCAATAACGCAGAAAAAGATGTTTTTCTGAAACTCTTTTGCTTTTTCAATGATCCAGCTGATGTTGGCAGTTTGATCTCTGGTTCCTCTGCCTTTTCTAAAACCAGCTTGAACATCTAGAAGTTCGCGGTTCACATGTTGCTGAAGCCTGGCTTGGAGAATTTTAAGCATTACTTTACTAGCGTGTGAGATCATATAGTGGTTCTATTTTTTGAAAAACGTCCTTATTGTTTTCTATAATGGCTGTACAATTTGCATTTCCACCAAGAGTGCACAAATATTCCATTTCTCCACATCCTTACCAACACTTTTGATTTCTTGTCTTTTTGATCAAATCATTCTAACAGGTGAAAGTTAACGTGGCTCAAGTCGTGTCCCACTCTTTGCAACCCCATGGTCTATAGAGTCCATGAGTGGGTAGCCTTTTCCTTCTCCAGGGGATCTCTCCAACCCAAGGATCGAACCCGGGTGTCCTGCATTGCAGGCGGATTCTTTACCATCTGAGCCACAAGGGAAGCCCTCTCTCTAATGGATGAGGTGATATCTATTTTTTTTTTTTTTTTGGCATTTTCATAATGATTAGTGACTTTGAGCACATTTTTATGTATCTGTCAGCTATTTGAATATTTTATTTGGAAAAATAGCTGTTCAGGTCCTTTGCTCATTTTTTAAATTGGATTATTTGTGTGTGCATGCGTGCACTTGAGTTGTTTCTTTTCCCTGTATGTTTTGGATATTAACCCCAGAGAAGTTAGGTGGTTTGCAGATACTTTCCCATTCTGTAGGGAAAAATTCTTTTTCCCATTCTGCCTTTTCATCTTGTTGATTATTTCATATCAACAAGCCTCTGTGCAGAGGCTTCTTAGTTTGAGATATTTTCAGTTGTTTTTGTTTCTGTTATTTGCACTTTTGGTATTAGTTATTTTTAAATGGTTTCCTGCTGATTGGATATTTCAAGCTCAGCCTAAATTAATTTCCTTTTTTTCTTGATTATGTGCCATATTTTCTTGTTTCTGTATACATCTAAATTTTGGATTTTATATTTGATTTTGTCAATGATGGAGAAGCTCTGTATTCTATTATATTCTGATGAATATTGAAAACAAAATTAGCAGTCAACTTGACTAAACCCATATCTCTTTTGTAATTTTAGTAGCTGGAATCTCTGTGCAGCTCTTTTGGCTTAGCTGGGCTCCTTGGAGTCTGATCTGTTCATGGAGTCAGCTGGAGACTTGGGCAGAGTTTATGCCCAGAATATGGAATTTTCCCTCTCTGACTATGTTTCCTTAGTACCATTGTCACTAACTTGTGGCATCTCTAACTTTACCATTTGGGTCTTCTTGACAGGAAAACTGCAGGCTTATATCTGAGTTGTAGTACCTCAAATGGTGTTGAGTAGGGCCTGTCCTCTGATAGGAAAAATATATTAATAAAGACAGAATCCTTCCCGTGGTGTTACCATTTTATATTCCTTCCTGTTCCCCCTCTCCCCCGCCTCCTCTGTTAGATAACACATTCAAATTTGCTAAATATTGGCACCTCTATATCTGAGTTTCTCTCAAACATTGAGGGCAGATATCTTAATCACATATGGTAGTGCTCGAATCTGACCATAAATTATGTTTTACAAGCTCATGAGACACTGTCCTTTTTCTGTCATTCTTCAAATTAGTGGCATAGTGGGAACAATGTCTGTCTCTTATACACATCTCCCCCCCGCCCCCTCCGACCCTCCTTCTCCAACAGTTGGTCTATGCTTTGCTGTTCTCCAGTGCCTTCAGGTACTTTTACTCAGAGTTTATAGTTTTTCTCTGTAGTCTAATAGAAACTACACCACTGTAACTGGAAGCAAAATTATCTCAATATATTTGAAAAGATGAGGGTAACGTTGCTTTATAGTATTGGTTTTCATTAATCCACAAATCTGTGATTGAAACAAGATTTCCCTCATTATACTGTCATGGGGGTTACTCAGAATAAATATGGATCCATAATCCAGACTGATCAACATTAAAATGAGAGAACAAAGCATATGCAGTGATACTGCATCTGACACTAATTCTGCCACTTTCTGATTCTGTGATTTGCTTTCATGGTATTGACTATATTTTTACATAAGATAATTACAGCCAAAGTATTATAATGAAAGTGATACATAATGTGGCACTACCATAAACTTCAGCAACCAAGAACAACATGAAATTGTTTAGCATCGACTACTCTGCTTTTATTAAGAAAATGCATCTTCTGTTATGATTTTTTTTTTTAGCTTAAAATGGCATCCTAAGAAAATAAATCAAGCTCAAAAATACTCATTGGTTTCTTTAGCAACAGAATGATAGCATAGAAATTTACCTAAATAAGTGTAGGGACTCAGAAAATAATTTTTATAATTACCTGATTAATTCAGTAATTCTTACCATTAGAACATAGCAGGACAGCTCCGAAGCTACATTTAATTTAGAGGTGGCCATTTTGTGGAAAGTTGAATCAGCCTCTTTCTGTCACCTGTTTACAATGATGATAGCTGAGATTTGGAAATAGTGGAAGGATGGAACAATCTTATGTTACAAATGTCTCCTGAATCTAACTCAGGGACGAGCGATGGGTTTAGCAGTCATCATATCTTCCCTTGATTTTTAAAAAGTACCTTAATGCATAAACCTAGAACAAAGTCCATGACAAATGCTTTTCTTCTATAGTCTATTTGACTCCATAAATTTATTTTGGAATGAGGTAGAAAATAGGAAAAAAAAAAATGCATGTGTCTGTTCTAAAGTAAATGGTGTTAAGTGGTCCCACTGCACTAACAAAATAAATGAGACTGTGACAATAGGGGAATCAGAGCTATTCCTTTTATCTTAAACAAATGCCATTCGAGAGAAAGCAAAAGGGTTTGCTTTTTTCCTTGTTTTTCTTCTTCTCAGCATAATTTGCTATGTTCTTAGGACTGATTATTTCAAAATTGCACAAATAGATTTGTAAAAAGAATGTCATTACAAAAAAATCATTGCAATCTGGACAATCTTTGGCCTCTAGGTCATCATCTCCATTCGGACTAGATTAATGACTTCGTATTGATTTTTTATGTGTGTGTTGCTGTATTTAAAACATGATAATCTGCTGTTACACTGATCATCTTTCTTCATTAAAAATGTGAAATTACTTTCCAGACAAGTTGTAGACATAGATGTTTTCAGTATCTTCATGTAAATGCTAAAATCTTAAAGACTGTACTAAATGAGATTTAAAATTTCCTACAAGGACATGTTTGTAGTTGCTTTTTTTGTTTGTTTATTTATAAATGCTTTTATCAAAACTCTTTTGGGGGAATCCATCTTCATCATAGCTACGCCTTAGGAAAAAATACTGAAAATCAAATGAACAGGCTTTTCTTGGGGAGCAGTCACCAACTTATGCAATGAAAATATTTAATTAAAGGATATACTTAACCATTTCATGTTTAGTTAAATGGTAGTGAAACATCCAGAAGCAAGCCGTAAGCAGTCTGTCATTTGGTTAGAGGTATACACTCTGAATTACATTTGTTCAGTCCTGGTTTCATCACTAACTGAATGGCAGTAGGCAACTCCCCCAACCTCTCTGTACTTTTGCTATTCACCTATGAAATGGGGTTAATATTAATATTACCCACTGCACAGTGCCATTGGGGGGTTAAATACATTAATATATGTAGAGAGCATAAAACATACATGATGATTTATAAATGTTGGCTCTGGTTATTAGAAGCAAGTCCAGAAGACAGCTGTGGAAAAATACTGTTCTCCTTAAGGGTCAGTTTTCTTTACAAGGATTAAGCATGGGACCTTCTACACAGTCAATTATTTCTAAACATGAGCCAGAACTAACTATAAGTCAGAATGCATCAGTTTCACTTGGGTCATTAAAAGAAAAAATCACACGAGTTTGCCTATATTATCTTGGCTGGATTTCTTTTGTTTACTTTCCATATTACTGTGATTCTCCTTAGTTTTGACTGTGAAATTCAAGATACAGGTGCTTCGGGGAAAACTTTAACCTTTTCCTTTGTCTTTTTGTCTTTAATCCATTCTGTATGTCCTGGAAAATAAAGGACAGTAACCTTAGGTAACTCAGATAGCTCAGTGGTATGAAAGACTGATTTTAAAATTTGTCCTATGGGACTCAAGGCACAATATTGTACTTTGAAAAAAGTCTGTTCTTTTAAAGAACAAATTGATCAACAGATAAAAGACAAAAGTGATAAAAAGGAATTTTGAAGTTCTACCTGAAAGGATCTGCAATTGTTTAATGTTTAACTTAGAGGGAAAAAAAAAAAAAGGCAACTATGTGCCAGGTAAAGTTAGGAATTGAGAAAGAAAGAAACCAAGAAGCTATATTGATGCACAAAGACTTTTCCTAAATTGGCTGGATTTCTCTAGAGCCACTTCATTACTTGGCATCCCACATTGCTTATGTATTCAGTGTATACTGTGTGATTTCACACTTATTGATGTATTCATTTGTTCTCAAGTATATGGAGAGAGAGCTCATCACAGAGGAAAAACTGTGAGTGACCTGTGAAGTCCAAGGATTTTTAGCTCTGCTTCTGATTCTCAAACTTGTTAGTTCAGTTGTTTAGTCCCCGTCTCTTATCTCCACAGAGAAAAAAAAAATACTTATCTCCCCCAGATGAGAGGTCTTGATGAAATAATGAGTGAATAGACATGTGTCTCATATAGAGTAGATACTCAACAATTGGATATCATTGTTTGATCCCATTATCCCAAACTTTTCCCATAAACTGCATCCAGTAAATATTTGAGGCTTTCTGGGCCAAATGGTCTTTGTTGTAATTTATCAGTACTGTTACAGCATAAAAGCAGCCTTTAGGTTCTATATAAACAAGTTCGTTGCATCCCAGAAAAACTTTATCGATTTTGAATTTTGCATTTTGTGTCATTTTCACGAGTCATAGAATATTAGTCGTCTTTTGACTTTTTTCAAATATTGAAAATTTAAAAGTCATTCTTCAACAGACAGTATACTCAGAAAATTACAGGCTACAAAATGAAATTCAGGAGAATTGTATTTTTGTGACACTCTGAAAATTAAAAGATGCATTTGGGGAAATAATGAGAAATAAGCCTGGGTTAGAGAGATCTATAGGCTGAGGTGAGATTTTGATTAAACACGTAGAAAACAGAAATCTCTTGAAAGCTTTGAGCAGAGCCCTTTCTGTTTGGTGTCTGGGGAAAGCAAATCTGGCACACGGCAAGAGAAGAGACCTCTGCAAAGTGAGCCAGCTCGATGGTGCCTGTTACCTAGGCCTTGAGGTGGTGAGCAGTGGGGAAGGAGAAGTAGATCAGTTTTCAAGCTATCTGTTTGGCCTTTTTCTCCAGAAGGTAGTGTAGAGCAAGTACTCAGTTACTGCCTTTTCACTCACTGTCTGACAGCCCATGTGGGTAGATGGTAAGCACAGTGTTGGCTGCAGCTAAAGCCCCCTTTGAATTCAAAATATTTGTTCATTTCTTCTTTGAGTTCCTCTAACATGTTCAGCATCTTACTACGCCCCGAGATGCAAAAATATATAAAGTGTGCATCCTGTTCAAGTCTCACAGGATGGTTAAAAGGATGGGATCAGTATCTCAGCAGGCTCACCTTCAAGCTGTATAAACAAGGGCAAGTACACCTCTGTAGCTCACTTTGCCCTTCTGTTATAAAGCCATGCGATATAGTAGCTGCTGTTGAGAGTTGGGCAAGGTGTTGGACAGGGAGGTAGTGAAGCTGCCTAGAAAGTGAGGGCAGCCTTGTCAGCAGGCACCCAGGCACCCTTCAAGGGGGAAGAGTGAGAGATAACCAGGAAGACTGTCCAGGGGTAGGATGGAGGGTGCTCTCCATGAGGGAACACGCCTCAGCTGTCAGATTTATTATTTAAATGATTAAAGGTAATTTGTATATTTACATAATGTACAAATAAAGTGTAGTTAGGGTTCTGCATTTTATTGAATAAATTATGTAGAACTGATCTCTTTAAAAGTTCAAAGTCTGAATTACTTCAGTTTTAAAGATAAAGCTGTGTCTTATAAATTTTTATTTCCACTAGGCTTCCAACAAGTCTATTATAACATTGGCTAAGTGTCCACGGATAATAGACTGCTTGCTAGCGAAATAATGTGTGATAAGATAGCATCTTTTAAAATAGCATCCTACTTATCTCTGTTTCTACAAAGATATTGGTAATGCTACCAAAATACTGATGAAACAGATTTTCATCTCAGGTTTTTGTTTACCTCTGTTAGATAACACATTCAAATTTGCTAAATATTGGCACCTCTATATCTGAGTTTCTCTCAAACATTGAGGGCAGATATCTTAATCACATATGGTAGTGCTCGAATCTGACCATAAATTATGTTTTACAAGCTCATGAGACACTGTCCTTTTTCTGTCATTCTTCAAATTAGTGGCATAGTGGGAACAATGTACTATAGACTCAAACATGCCTGTGTTCAAATCCAGACTTTGTTTTTCAATAAGCTGAGAGCTTGAGCAAGTCTTTTAAACAACTTGTCAGGTTCATCTTGTCTAAGACTGGAGTAGCCCAACTGTGCCTAGTATGCAAGACTATGGTGATGACTCAAGACAGTGTGTGTGAAATGCCTACAGGGCACAGTTTCTAGTGCATAGCAGATTTTCTCGAAATGGTGAGCATTCTTGTCATTGTCATCCTCATTATCGTCATTCACTATTACAAATAGTAATGTAATTTCTCTGAGTCATTACGAGTTCATCTTGGCCACAGACCACGTGGTTGAGAATCATGGTTTACAGATTCCCTGGTACACACGCTTCGCAAACATTTTCTCAGTCCATGAGCGTCCCATCCCATGCTGCATGGGAGTGAAAGAGGGAGTGAGCAAAGGAAATCTCTTTCTTGTTTCCAGCTGCCAGATTAAAGTTTTCTGTAAAAATGTTCAGGTTATAACTAAGTACCTATAAATATTCCCCTATTATGGATGAAGGGATTCAAGGGAGAGATGAAAACCAACTTGATAATGATTATTTTATTCTTCTAGTCTTCCAAATTAGACCCCCCAGTAGAGCATTTTGTCACTTGAAAATAGGGACCACTGCCCTAGACAAAAACTTCACAGAAGTTCCTGAAATAGCTTCTCAGTGCATTTCTGTCATCTCACTCCTCCCTCTACCAATCCATGCCACACACACCTGCCAGAACAATCTTCCATAAATACTCTTTTCTTTGTATCTCATCCTTGTTCTGTAATCTACAGTGCCTCCCTCTTGTTCTTCTGTATAGTAATTCAGAATTCCAGTGTCGTCATCAGCCTTTCCTATTCCTTCCTTTCCTACTTTATATCTAATTATTCCTTCATAAAACAAATCAGTTCTAAATAAGCCAATTAATTTGCCCAGGAAACTTCCTGAATCCACCCTTCCCTACATCTTTATAACTGTCATAACATTCACTTCGCCTGTTCCCAGAATCAAATTACTTGTTACTTTCTACAAAATACGAGTCAAAACTTGGGCCCAAGTAGTCATTTTTTAGTTCCTTCCTCTTTCTCTCTGTTTTTCAAAGCTGGACCCTCTGATATTTCCCTGGTCGGTCCTCATTGGAATATAGATTAATTAATTAATCCTTCCCCTAGAGCATTGGTATGGGAATTTCAAGGTGACAAATCTTTGCATCTTGATCAATTTCAGCTTCATACCCAGAGTAACAAAGGTCCATCTAGTCAAGGCTATGGTTTTTCCTGTGGTCATGTATGGATGTGAGAGTTGGACTGTGAAGAAGGCTGAGTGCCGAAGAATGGATGCTTTTGAACTGTGGTGTTGGAGAAGACTCTTGAGAGTCCCTTGGACTGCAAGGAGATCCAACCAGTCCATTCTGAAGGAGATCAACCCTGGCATTTCTTTGGAAGGAATGATGCTGAAGCTGAAACTCAAGTACTTTGGCCACCTCATGCAAAGAGTTGACTCTTTGGAAAAGACTCTGATGCTGGGAGGGATTGGGGGCAGGAGGAGAAGGGGACGACCGAGGATGAGATGGCTGGATGGCATCACTGACTCGATGGATATGAGTTTGAGTGAACTCCAGGAGTTGGTGATGGACAGGGAGGCCTGGCGTGCTGCGATTCATGGGGTCGCAAAGAGTCGGACACGACTGAGTGACTGAACTGAGCTGAACTGAACTGACCTAGAGTATCTAGTACCACCATCCATTTTCAGAGGACTTTTGTAAACGTTCATTGGGAAGAAGCAGGGGCAAATTGATAGAGGTAAAGAATTTCTATTGCCAACCCTAAGCTACCATCAGGACCAGAATCACAGTTTCAAGGATGAAGCTAAATTAGCTCCTTAGAGTCCTGCTTACATAAGAATCCATTTGGGCCACGATAAGTTCCAGGAAGCTATCTAAGTCAGTTTATTCAACCTTCCACTGTATACCATGTTGGTTCTGCTGACAGAACTAAGCATGCCTTGCTTCTCCTCCTCATCTCCTCCCATACACACATCCCAAGAATGGAGCCTTGCCATGAATTCTAGATCTGCGTTGGGATTCCAAGACACACAGCTAGTGCTTGCTCATGCCTGTCCCCATTGCTAGATCCGATCCCTTGGCCTTCACTTGCTGAATACAGTAGTGGTAGATTCTCTCTTTTTGTCCTGTACTAATTGACAGAAAATAACTTTTTTCACTGTTATCAGTACTCTTTTCCCCAGAGTGTTTAATCTTTGAGAAATCAGACACAAAATAATTCAGAGATGACATTGAAAAGAAAAGTTTTGACAGTTGGTTTGGAGTGGATATCCTAATTTGGTTTTCTTAAAACTATCTTGTAAATTGTTCACCTTCATTGAAAATGTACATCACATCAGCAAAATGTCTGGGAATATAGAGCCCTGAGAATCGATTCATCGACAAAGATCCTCTACTTTTTGAAATTTTGAAAGCACGTCTGCTGTTGAATTCCTAGTTTCTTCCTCAGAAGCAGATCTCCATTGCCCCTTTGATGTGCTTTACTTGCTTCTCAGAATATGAGAGGGAAATATTAATTCAGTCAACAAATGCTTACTGAATACCTACTATGTGTAGAATTTTATTTATTCCATTAGGGAAAACTCTCTTTAGGTCTGAACTAGAAGATTGCCAGTTATTTAATGGTATTTTATATTTTTATATCCAAATTATGTTTTAACTAATCAAAGCATTGGAATCCAGTAGTCCCTACAGACAGATTAGTTTCCTTCTTTCCCAAGTGGATCCAGGGAATCCTGGTTTTCCATCCATCCCTACTGGCTCCATGTTGCCTTAAGGTTAATAAGTAACAAAGATTTCTTTATTGATTAGTTTATCCCAAAGCAATTCATGTTTCCAAATCGCAGAACCATAGACTTGAAAACCTGGAAGGTGCATGCTTTTGAAACCATCCCTGAAATTGATATCCAGTGAAGAATAGTGATTTGGCCAAGGACAATCAAGCCTGCTAAACCCTTACCTTTATGTTCCTTTGGCAAACATCAGATACTTGTTTTCTGGAACGTAACTTAATTTAGAAATATTTATTTTTAGAAGACATGATAGAAATTGTCAAGGTATTTCAAGTACAATTTTTTAAACATAACTAGAAAGAGAGCGAGTTTATTAATTAAAAGTGTTATATATAATAATGCATGACATCATATATCATATCTTTTTTCAAGCATTGTGCTGATTCAAAATATTTAAATCATGAAGGCATTTTTGAAATGGCTAAGAAAAATCTTTGTGGCTAGTGATAAGTAACTGTCCAAGGAAACATGCTTCGATCACACATTTACGGGTTGCTTCCTTTGTGCCAGGCAATGTTCCGGGGACTCAACAGTGTCTCCTAGTAATTAAAACTGTTCTTGGCTTTTGAGTCAGGGAGAACTCGTTACAAATCCCAATTTTCTGGTTGTTTGATTCTCAGCAATTTACTCAACCTTTGTAAGCTTCCAACACCTCAACTGAATGGTGAAGAAAATACATTTACCTCTTGGTTGTGGAGATTCATGCATGCAGAGCGCTTAGAATCTTTCCTGAGATTTCGTGAACATTCACATGGTAGCTTTAAAAAAAATACGCATACCAAAAGGAAGTACTCAAGTTTCTGTGAAAACTTTTTGCCACTTTGAGATTGGCTCAAGTTTTGTCAGGGCTGGCACATTCTATTTTGCAGCACTGCATGCACATGTTGGTAGTCAAAAATTGTGCTGGGTTCCTTTGAAAGTATCCTCAGGTGGGTATATGGTTGCCAGTGCACCCAGACAGCAAGCATCATAAAGGCCAGTATTACATTTCTTGTTTCTTTCTTACTTTACCCCTCCTCCCCTCACTCTCTTCCTTCCTCTTTTTTTCCATTCGGTACTTAATAAATGCTTATTGTTTGTCCAACTGGTCATTTAGAGTTAAATAATTCCTGAACACTCCTCAGCCTTTCCACAGGAACCTAGATGACATAGATACAACAGAACTCAAGAAACAGTAGGAACCACTTGAATTAGTTCCACAGTTGAAGGAAAAGGCATTCCTGAAGGAAAACACTTTTAAAGTCACATGTTTGATCTCATACAAACCAATTTAAGTTCCTCCAAGCCATGTTTTTCTATGTACTGACTGCTTTCCATGTGAGAATTTAATGTACAGTCAAAAAGTGAACAGGATGTCAGTTTTGCTGACATAATGAATGCTATCGTGTTTGCAGGGGAAAATGTTGGTAAACTATGAACTGGATTTTAATTGTGATAAGGTAGTTTCTCAGAAAAAGATATGGCATGGGGAAGAATACAGCTGTTTCCTTCATACACTTCACTCTTTAATCACAATGACAAGTTCAGCAGAAAGCTGCATGTATTCATTAGCCCTTTAATAATGTATGCTCACTCTGGTGGCCACAAGGAGATGAAAGCACTGTGTGATTTGGAAGAGGGAGGGGTCAGGAGTGTATGAAGTCTTACAAGTCATCCAGAAGTTGGAAATTAAACCTTTTCATGTATATTTGTGCCTGAAATATGTCATTAACTGATTGGAATTTTATACCTGGTGGTGAGATTTTGGGGAAAACTATCAATTTGAGAGAAGCTGATTATCAGAGGCCAAAAGTAAAATTTGAAGACTAGTGCTCAGTGTATATATTTAGTTTGAAAAATTGGCCTGTTTGGTCTTCCTAACATTTTTAATGAGTTCAGTTCAGTCGCTCAGTTGTGTCCGACTCTTTACGACTCCATGGACTACACCACGACAGGCTCCCTGTCCATCAGAAACTCCTGGAGTTTACTCAAGTTTATGTCCATTGAGCCAGTGATGCCATCCAACCATCTCATCCTCTGTCATCGCCTTCTCCTTCTGCCTTCAATCTTTCCCAACATCAGGGTCTTTTCAGATAAGTCAGTTCTCCACATCAGGTGGCCAAAGTATTGGAGTTTTGGCTTTAGCATCAGTCCTTCCAATGAATATTCAAGACTGATTTCCTTTAAGATGAACCGGTTGGATCTCCTTGCAGTCCAAGGGACTCTCAAGAGTCTTCTCCAGCACCACAGTTCAAAAGTATCAATTCTTCGGTACTCAACTTTCTTTGTAGTCCAACTCTCACGCCCATACGTGACTACTGGAAAAACCATAGCTTCAACTAGACAGACATTTGTTGGCAAAGTAATGTCTCTGCTTTATAATATGCTGTCTAGGTTGGTCATAACTTTTCTTCCAAGGAGCAAGTGTCTTTTAATTTCATGGCTGCAGTCACCATCTGCAGCTCCCCAAAATAAAGTCAGCCACTGTTTCCACTGTTTCCCCATCTCTTTGCCATGAAGTGATGGGACCAGATGCCATGATCTTAGTTTTTCTGAATGTTGAGTTTTAAGCCAATTTTTTCACTCTCCTTTTTCACTTCTATCAAGAGGCTCTTTGGTTCTTCTTTGCTTTCTGCCATAAGGGTGATGTCATCTGCATCTGAAGTTATTGATATTTCTCCAGGCAGTCTTGATTCCAGCTTGTGCTTCATCCACTCCAGCAATTCTCATGATGGACTCTGCATAGAAATTAAATAAGCAGGGTGACAATATACAGCCTTGACGTACTCCTTTTCCTATTTGGAACCAGTCTGTTGTTCCATGTCCAGTTCTAACTGTTGCTTCTTGACCTGAATACACGTTTCTCAAGAGGCAGGTCAGGTGATCTGGTATTCCCATCTCTTGAAGAATTTTCCAAGTTTGTTATGATCCACACAGTCAGAGGTTTTGGTGTAGTCAATAAAGCAAAAGTAGATGTTTTTCTGGAACTCTCTTGCTTTTTCAATGATCCAGCAGATGTTGGCAATTTGATCCCTGGTTCCTCTACCTTTTCTAAAACCAGCTTGAACATCTGGAATTTCACATGTCATGTACTATTGAAGCTTGGCTTGGAGATTTTTGAGCATTACTCTACTAGCGTGTGAGATGAGTGCAATTGTATGGTAGTTTGAGCATTCTTTGGCATTGCCTTTATTTGGGATTGGAAAGAAAACTGACTTTTTCCAATCCTGTGACCACTGCTGAATTTTCGAGATTTGCTGGCATGTTGAATGCAGCACTTTCACAGCATCATCTTTCAGGATCTGAAATAGCTCAACTGGAACTCCATCACCTCCACTAGCTTTGTTCATAGTGATGCTTCCTAAGGTCCACTTGACTTCTCATTCCAGGATGTCTGGCTCTAGGTGAGTGATCACACCATTGTGGTTATCTGGGTCATGAAGATCTTTACTATTGTATAGTTTTTTCTGTGTATTCTTGCCACCTCTTCTTAATATCTTCTGCTTCTGTTGGGTCCATACCATTTCTGTCTTTATTGTGCCTGTCTTTGCATGAAAAGTTCTTTTGGTATCTCTAATTTTCTTGAGGAGATCTCTAGTCTTTCCCCTTCTATTGTTTTCCTCTATTTCTTTGCATTGATCACTGAGGAAGGATTTCTTATCTCTCCTTGCTATTCTTTGGCACTCTGCATTCAGATTGTATATCTTTTCTCTTTTGCCCTTTCCTTCTCTTCTTTTCTCAGCTATTTGTAAAGCCTGGTCAGACAACATTTTACCTTTTGATTTCTTTTTCTTGGTGATGGTGCTGAATACTGACTCCTGGACAGTGTCCCAAACCTCCATCCATAGTTCTTCAGGCATTGTGTCTATCAGATCTAGTCCCTTGAATCTATTTCTCACTTCCACTGTACAATCATAAGGGATTTGATTTAGGTCATACCTGAATGGTCTAGAGGTTTTCCCTACTTCCTTCAATTTAAGTCTGCATTTGGCAGTAAGGAGTTCATGATCTTAGCCACAGTCAGCTCTCAGTCTTGTTTTTGCTGGCTGAATAGAGCTTCTCCATCTTTGGCTGCAAAGAATATAGTCAGTCTGATTTCAGTATTGACCATCTGGTGATGTCCATGCATAGAGACTTGTCTTGTGTTGTTGGAAGATGTTGTTTGCTATGATGAGTTTGTTCTTTTTTTTTTTTTGTCATACCATCTAATTCTTTAATTGCATATTAATATCCCTTTGAGATGGATAGAATAGATATTATCGTCAGTGCTTTTTACAGCAATGCACTTTAGTCTGTGGACAGACAGCATATCTGGGATTGTGGTTTGACATGCAGATTGTCAGGCCTCCGCCCAGACTTTTATCTTTTTTTAAAATTTAAATTTATTTATTTTAATTGGAGGCTAATTACTTTACAATATTGTATTGGTTTTGCCATAAATCAACATGAATCTGTCACGGATGTACATGTGTTTTCCATCCTGAACCCCCGTACCATCCCTCTGGGTCATCCCAGTGCACCAGCCCCAAGCATCCTGTATCCTGCAGAAACTGGACTGGTGCTTCGTTTCTTATATTATACATGTTTCAATGCCATTCTCCCAAATCATCCCACCCTCTCCCTCTCCCACAGAGTCCAAAAGACTGTTCTATACATCTGTGTCTCTTTTGTTGTCTCACATACAGGGTTATTGTTACCATCTTTCTAAATTCCATATACATGCGTTAGTATACTGTATTGGTGTTTTTCTTTCTGGCTTACTTCACTCTGTATAATAGGCTCCAGTTTCATCCATCTCATTAGAACTGATTCAAATGTATTCTTTTTAATGGCTGAGTAATACGATGAGTGCATTCTTTTGGCAAAACTCTGGTAGACTTTGCCCTGCTTCATTCTGTACTCCAAGGCCGAATTTGCCTGTTACTCCAGGTATTTCTTGACTTCCTCCAGTCCCCTGTAATGAAAAGGGCATCTTTTTTGGGTGTTAGTTCTAAAAGGTATTGTAGGTCTTCATAGACCCATTGAACTTCAGCTTCTTTAGTGTTACTGGTCAGGGCATAGACTTGGATTATCGTGATATTGAATTGTTTGCCTTGGAAATGAAGTGAGATCATTCTGTCGTTTTTAAGATTGCATCCAAGTACTGCATTTCAGACTCTTGAGTATGATGGCTGCTCCATTTCCTCTAAGGGATTCCTGCCCACAGTAATAGATATAATGGTCATCTGATTTAAATTCACCTATTCCAGTCCATTTTAGTTCTCTGATTCCTAGAATGTCGACGTGCACTCTTGCCATCTCCTATTTGACCACTTCCAATTTGCCTTGACTCATGGACCTAACATTCCAGGTTCCTATGCAATATTGCTCTTTATAGCTTTGGACCTTGCTTCTGTCACCAGCTCATTGAATCCTTAATCTAATTTTCTGTTGAAGGCACTGTGTTCCTTCCTTGTTATTTGACCTGAGGCCAAACTGTGGTGGAGGTAATGAAGATAATGGCAACCTCCTTCAAAAGGTCCCATGCAGGCTTTGCTACACTCCGTGCTCCCAACCCTGCAGCAGGCCACCGCCGACCGACACCTTCCCCAGAGACTCCTGGACACTCAAGGGCAAGTCTGGGTCAGTCTTTTGTGGGGTCACTGCTCCTTTCTCCTGGGTCCTGATGAGCGCAAGGTTCTGTTGTGCCCTCCAAGAGTCTGTTTCCCCAGCCCTGTGTAAGTTCTGGTGGCTCTGTGCTGGGGTTAATGGCGACCTCTTCCAAGAGGGCTTATTCCTTACCCAGGTCTACTGCTCCCAGAGCCCCGCCCCCACAGCAGTCCACTGCTGACCTGCACCTCCTCAGGAGACACCCAAACACACTTCTGTCTCAGTCTTTGTGAGGTCTCTGTGTCCTGGTGCACACAAGGTATGTTTGAACCATCTGAGCATCTCTGGCAGATACGAGGTTTGATTCTAAATGTGAATTCACCCCTCCTACCATCTTGCTAGGGCTTCTCCTTTGCCCTTGGACGTGGGGTATCTCCTCACCTTTGCTCCAGCACTGTGCCACCACTGCTCCAGCATTGCACAACTTTTAATTAGTTCCCCACCCCCAAATCCCATATAAATCCAAAGGTTTTATTTCTGCTTAATAATGGAGAACTTGCAAGATCGTGGGCCTGAGTTGCTCTGTGGCATCAAGTGTCACAAGCTAAGTAGCATTTGCCCCCTTTAGTTGAGACTCTCAGGTTCCTTTTTTCCAATCTTTGCCATATCACATGCCTTTTATCTGTGAACCTGCCCCAGTTTTTGGAGAAGGCAATGTCACCCCACTCCAGTACTCTTGCCTGGAAAATCCCATGGATGGAGGAGCCTGGCAGGCTGCAGTCCATGGGGTCGTTGTGAGTTGGACACGACTCAGCGACTTCACTTTCACTTTTCACTTTCATGCATTGGAGAAGGAAATGGCAACCCACTCCAGTGTTCTTGCCTGGAGAATCCCAGGGACAGTGGAGCCTGGTGGGCTGCCGTCTATGGGGTCACACAGAGTCGGACACGACTGAAGAGACTTAGCAGCAGCAGCCCCAGTTTTGGGGGGAGGGAGGTTAAAGTAAAATCCCACTACTGTCTGAAAATGTTTCTAACCAAATATAGACCAAGAAAGTGCATGTGTCAAGAAAAATGGTGGAGTACATATTTTTGGTTAAAGAAAATAACCCTTTTGGGTGTTTTAAAAAACATGTACATGTGTTACACTTGCATCAGTCTGTTTTTTGTTTTTATTTCTTCTTTGCCCCTGTATAGTCAATGCTTGGAATAATTTTTCTTTGCTTTATTACTTCTAGTTACTGACTGAAACATGCTATTTTGATGTTACGTAGAAAACTACTGGGTCGAGATCGTGAGTTAGCATTAGCAATGCTCAGCAGAGACTTGATTCTCTGCTGTTTTCTTTTTCTTATTTAGATCCCTGGGAAATACCAGTTACTCCTGTGGATTCATCTAGCTGACACTGATGCCTCCTAGTCCTATCCATATTTCTCTACAGGGTTCTGATTGTTTCCTTGACATCTCTATCCTAATGTACCACTACCACTTGCAGTATGTTCACAGCAAACCTCTCCTTGTGTTTCCCATCAACCAAATCCCTAACCTCCCTCCCCCCTTCACTAGCTTCCTATTTTAGTCAATATAGTTATCTTCCACAAGTTTCCTAAGGCACAAGACTAGGCATCTTTCTTGGCCCCCTCCCTCTTCTACTTCATGCAGAGAGTTACGAAAATATATAGACTTAACCTCTTTAATACTTTGAAATTCATCCCAGGCTTTCAAAACCATTGTCTGAGTTAACACCCTCATTATTTCCCACCTAGATTATATAACAGCTTCTAACTGACTTTTCTGCTCTAACAACACCTGTCTCTGATACATTTCCTTCCCTGCAACTTGGATGATCCTGTTAAAGTGCGCATCTGATTCTGTTTACCTCCAAGTCCTCCTTTGTTTGTTAAATTATAATTGGAGTCTCAATCTCATGCAGTGGTTCCTGAGGGTCACTATTATGTGTCCCCTGTTTGCCTCTCCTGACTTACATTTCAGTACTGTGTCCCAGCTTCTTGCATTTGCACTGTACTGAATGACTCGCCCTAGCCCAGGCAAGCTCTACTTTCTGTAGCTTCTTCTAATGGAAAATCTTTGTCCCCTCCTTTTCACATGGCAAACTCTCACTTCCATACAGAATTCTGCTGAGATACTAACCTTTCCAGGCAGTTGTCCTAACTCTCAGGTCTACACGCACATTCTGGGCAGTTAGCTGTTTCTTCTGTGCTCTCACAGTTCTGGGTGCTGCATCATAGTTGCATCATAATTGGCTGTCTTCTCTTTTGTTCCTGCTGCTGTACCTAGACTGGGTGCTCGTTAAAGATCTCCTGCCTTACTTGTCTTTGTAGCTTACCACACATGGTAGAAAATGAACACTTAGTGCATTGACTGTATGAGAGGAGGAATGTTGACATTAAAGAATATAGAAGGCAAAGTTAAGGCCCACAGTTTATTTACTCAGCAAATAGGTATTGAAAGTTTCAGATGTTTTTTAAAAATCTCTTACAGACCTGCTCTCATTAGCATTTCTCTTCTTTCTTTGAGTAGCACCCCCCCTAAAAATCTTGCTAATTAGATCCATTGTTGAGATCCATGGCTGCAGAAAGGATCTCTGACTGTAGCCAGCTATATCACACTTGAATGAGATGGTGTCCTCGGCTTATGTGTAGATTCCAAAACTAAGAGATTGGGAATATTCTGGAGGGCACAGTGGAAACACCAAGATGGCAACAAACCAAAGGTATAAACAGAATATGACAGGATAAGCTCCAGTGTAAACTTCTGACCTTGGGCCTGTAATACCAGCTGTAATATGAAGGCTGAAGAAGTGCAGCGGTGCATCAAAGAGCTTTTGTGGACTTGACAATAAACTCAAAAGACAGTTGTGTGATGCGACTGTTAAGACAGCAGTGCGTTCTTGTGACTTGGATATAGCATGGTCTTGGGAGTGAAAGTACCATTCTTTGCTATTCCAGAGTGTGAGAGAGTAGTCCTTACACCCGAGCCGAGCTTCTGAAGTAGATTTTATGCAAGAGAACTTTAAAATGAGGTCTAGACCAGCAGGAGCACTTCAGAAACATATAAGCATTAAATCTTAGAAGGAGTCAAGAAAAGAGAGAGATTTCAGTTAAGAAAGGCAAAACTGAGGGGCACATGATGGTTGAAGAAAATGTGGAAGTTAGGGACAGAAAGTTTTTTCTACAGCTGGAGCCAAAAGTCATGTATATGTATTTGCCTGTGCACATGTTTTAAACAGAAACATCTTGGTTTAGGCAATGTTACCAATTTGCAATCACAGGGCGTGAAACATTTTATTCACGAAAGATCTCAGGGTCCTTGTGCAGACTGATTCACTTACCCATCAGAGAGCAGTGCTGGGGGTCTTGTCGGACCACCTTTGTCATGATAGAACAACTTTAATTATTCTCACCTTTTACTTACACTGCCGAGGGGAAACCGCTGAGCGGGAACCTCCCTTTAGAAAGAACGGATCTGTCCAAGGTGGCATTGCATGGCACGGCAGCAGGGAAGTGCAGGCACAGCTTCTGAGCGATCGAAAGATTCGACGAAGGACCTGGGAAAGCAAAGACTCTTCACTCTGGGAGGACTCCTGAACAGTTTGGGCTGTAATATTTTATCTGAAGTCCAGCATGTATAATGCCCCGAGCCTGACAAAACACCCGCACCCCAGACTGTGTGCCTTGACTGACCACCTCATCAGAGAAAAGATATCTTTTCAGTTTCTAGAACAGAAAAAAAAAAAGTTTTATCGACTTATTGTTCAGTTAGTTTTGAAACTGCGGGCTTACCTCTTCCTTTCATTTACTGAGTATTTCTTTGCGGTCTCCAGCCCAGTGGCTTTGTTGCTTAGTAGAGAAAGACTGCTCTGAGAGTGGATCATCCAGAGGGAACGTGGCTCATGCAAACCAGTGGCGCTCATGAATAAACAGGAAAACACATTTGCCTGTTCAGTTTGTGAAATTAAAAATATCTTTTATGAGTAGGAAATGAATTCCTTTTGTTCTATAAGGAAAAGTAGGCTTAAGAAGTTGGTTATGAGTGGAGGTAAGGGGAGTAAAGAACAAGGATTTTGTTTTTATTTTTTAGTTATTAATATGTACAGTTAGCAAGTGTGACTTTGCACATAGGAAGTACTGCAAAAAAAAAAAAAAAATCCCAGTATTTCTTACCAGATTGCTGTGACAATGCATTATCAGCAGCTCTGTCAACAGACATAAGAGTGAGAACTCTCAGCTATCCTAAAAAATGTAATATTTAGAGTGTTGAAGTGGGATGCAGGAGGGCTCAGATGGCTACCTAATTTATGAGCTTCCAGAAAGCTAAGCTGAGAATGGGTAATGTGCTCTTATTTGACACTGTTATTCCCTTCAGGTAGTAAGCGTGACTTCCAGCGATTAGCTGTCTTCAGTAATCAATTAATTACTGATTTCCAAAAGAACCCATACTTTATTTAATTAGCAAACACACTCATTTTCTTGATCACCAGTAGCAACATTCATACATATTTTGAAAGTACAAGCTTAGAAGTCTTCAATCCTGTAGCTTGACTTCCCTGTTTCATTGTGTGTGTCTGCGTGTTTTCACAATGACAGCTGATAACCCAAATACATCTATCTGTTTTATGCCTTGTCTTACTTGGTCTTCATGGCTTCCCTCTTCCCTCCTCACCCCTGAGTCTGCCTTAAAAGGATATACTGTGTTGTGTTGCTTCCCAGGATCTTGTCAGAGAGAACAGTTTTGTCATTTGCAGTGTGTTCATGATGCCATGACAGATTTGCCTGCATTTCTTCCAGTACAGTGCCTGAGATGTGACATATTTAGAACACCCTTTCCTTTCCCAGATTCCTTCCACCCCAGCCCCTTATTTTAGGATTCTCATTTGCCACGAGGTTTACCAAATCTGAAGACTTTGGTTTAGGAAGTGACCTTAGTAGAAGGTCACTTTTTTAAATTCTTTTGCTTCTTTATACTGTGTTATTAGTTTCATAATATATAACGAACATCTCTCGATGCAATAGGTAAAACTCAGATTCCCCTGGAGAAGGGCGTTGCAACTTAACTCCAGTATTCTTGCCTGGAAAATCCCATGGACGGAAGAGCCTGGTGGGCTGCCGTCCATGGCATTGCAAAGAGCTGGACACAACTGAAGGGACTTGAAAGTGAAAGTCACTCAGTCATGTGTGACTCTTTGCAACCCTGGGGTCCATACAGTCCATGGAATTCTCCAGGCCAGAATACTGGAGTGGCTAGCCGTTCCCTTCTCCAGGGGATCTTCCTGAGCCAGGAATTGAACCGAGGTCTCCTGTATTGCAGGGGGATTCTTTACGAGCTGAGCCACCAGGGAAGCCCCTGACGTGACTTAGCAGTAACATATAATGAATATCCACGCAATAGGTAAACCTGTCCTGCTGACAGAAACTTAGAGATTGGGTCAGAAGCACAGCATTCAATTAGAAGCTAGTAATAGGAGGCCCACAAGAAACAAGTAACACCGAAAGGTTTACAACAAACATACGTCACAAACCTGTAAGTTTAGGAAGCATGTGTGTCTCCCAGTTAACTTCAGGGAGAACATCAGGATTCAAGGCATAAGGCGGAAGCCGTCATGGTGAGGGGTCTGTGCCAACTGCCCACAGTTGTTACTGTTCAGTCACCGAGTCATGTCTGACTCTTCGCAGCCCCATGGCCTACACCATGCCAGGCTCCTCTGTCCTCCTCCACTGTCTCCCACAGTTTGCTCAAATTCATGTCCACTGCGTCATTGATGCTATCTAACCATCTCATTCTCTTCCACCCTCTTCTTTTACTTTCAATCTTTCTCAGCATCAAGGTCTTTTCCAGTGATTTGACTCTTTGCATCAGGTGGCCAGAGTGTTAGAGCTTCAGCATCAGTCCTTCCCATGAATATTCAGGGTTGATTTGCTTTAGGATTGTCTGGTTTGATTTCCTTGCAGTCCGGAGGACTCTCAAGAGTCTTCTCTAACACCACCAACTGTCCACAGTCTATGACTCAAATGCTTTTCCCTCAGATATTCATCAGCTTCCTCACTCCCTTCCCAGTCCTTTCCGTATTCTCTTCTCTCATCCTTACTGTGGCTCTCCATGCCTCCCAGTCATGTCCCAGCTGTACTGCAGGATAGGCGGCCTAACACGGAACCCCCCCCCCCCCCGAGTTGCCTCTAGGTACACAGTGTTCACAGCTCCCAAGGGGAGGGCTGGAGGCTCTCCTTTATTGGCATCTTGTCCATTTTCATCCTTCTCTCATTGTCCTGGTTGACATTTTCCATGTTGAGATTGGTGACAGCTTGCTTCTCTTTGGACACCGTGCTCCTGGGCCTCTCCTTGCTATCTCACTGCAGGTGCTCCACCATGACACTTCGACTCCCAGACCTGCTCCCTCTCACCTCCTACTCTGAGAGGCCTCTAGGGCCCACACTCCCTCAGGGCCATGGGGAGCAAGGACTGATAGGGGAGCAAGTGATGGCCAGGTCTGGTGCTAGAGCAAGGCACAGGCAATTCTTGAGGGGTGGGGGGGACTTTGTTCTCAACTTTGTTTCCCAGGGAAATTGCTTTTTATCATCACATGAGTAGTCAAGGTGTTTTAAAAGAAACATGATGTGAAAATGAATCAAAATTTACAAGTCAGCAGTTACTAAAGACATCTAATAATTTACAGTATTCTCAGTCATAAACATCACACTTTGCAAAGGATATTTATTTGCTTAAACTTACAAATCTGGCTTCCCTGGTGGCACCGATGGTAAAGAATCGACCTGCAATACAGGAGACCCGGGTTTAATCTCTGGGATAGGAAAGATCCCCTGGAGAAGGAAATGGCACCGACTCTAGTATTCTTGCCTGGAGAATTCCATGGACAGAGGAGCCTGGTAGGCTACAGTCCATGGGATCACAGAGTCTGACATGACTGAGCAACACTTTCCCTATAAACAGTAGTAAAAAAGATGTCACCCAACAAGGTTGACAGTTCCCACATATCAGGTCTCAGTTTGGAGACAGAGGTCTGGTTCATGCTCTTCTCTTCCCACGCCTCTCACCCACCATGCTCCGACTCCTGGCCAAGTGTGCACAGACCCAGGCTGGCCTATTTTGACTTAATTCAGCCCTCTGCTTCCTTGTCTGTGTTGTCACTGGTAACCATTTCTTCAGATCCTGGTTGACCATCTCTAGTGATGGAAGGCTCAGTACCTCAAGAGAAAGTTGATTTGGAGAGTGTAGCTCCAAACAATGGAATGCTTTATCTCTGGCTCTTTTTTTTTTTAACTGACAGTGCTTTTAGTTCTGCAATATTTTGAGATATAGTTGACATACAGCACCATTTACATTTAAGGTATAGACCATTAATTTGACTTGCATACATCATGAAATGATTGCCACAGTAAGCTTAATGACAATAGTATCATATATGTGTATATATATGTGTGTTTATATATATATATAATTAAAGAAATATAAATTTTTCTTGTGATAACTCTTAGGATTGACTGTCTTAACAGCTTTCTTATATGAAACTCAGCAGTAATATATTTACCGTGTGGTAAATACATTATATTCCCAATACTAATTTATCTCATAACTGAAATTTTGTACCCTTTCACTACCTTCATCCAATTCCACTTCCCCTTGTCCTCCACCTCCAGTAACCACAAATCTTTTTCTATAAATATGTTTGTTTTTGAAGTATAATTGGCCTTCTATACATTTCAGAATGATCATCACAATAAGTCTAGTTACAATCTGACACCTTACAAAGATATTAACGCTTAACTGTTTCCCATATTGTAAACTTCATATTCATGACTCATTAATTTTTCTCCTGAACTTTATATCCCTTAATCTCTCTCACCTTTCTTTTCTCCCCCTACCTATTTCCACTCTGACAACCACCTGTTTTCTCCTCTGTTACCTATAGCTCTTGCTGTTTGCCATATTTCTTCATTCGTTTTGTTTTTGGTTTCCACATATAAATGAAATCATATGGTATTGTCTTTTTCTGACTTATTTCACTTAGCATCACACCCTTCAGGTCCATCCATATTATTGTAAATGGCATTATTTCATTCCTTTTTATGACTAAGTAATATTCCAGTGTGTGTGTGTGTGTGTGCGTGTGTATGTGTGCGTGCGTGCATGCCACATCTTTACCAGTTCTCCTATTGATGGACACATAGGCTGCTTCCCTGTCATGGCTATTGTAAGTAATGCTGCTGTGAATGCAGGGGTACATGTGTCTTTTCTAATTAGTGTTTGTGTTTTCTTAGATATCCAGGAGTGGGATTGCTAGATCATTTAGTGGTTCTATTTTTCATTTTTTGAGGAATCTTTATACTATTTTCCCTGGCAGCTGAACCAATTTATACTTCATTTTATTTTGAACAAATTTCTAGCTCTCTGTAATTCCCTTTGAGTCCTACACAACACATGTGTCCCTTTTCTATGTTATCTTCTCCATGATAATCAACCATTGAGGGAATATTTACTAACTGGGAGCTGAATCTATTAAATAATGGCCTCATTTTAACCATACCACTACCCTTAAATGTAAATGTTTCTATTCCTATGTTGTGATGAGGATTGTAAGGCTGATCAAATTTAAGTAACATGCCCAGTGCTATCCTGGTAGTAGTTGTGAAGTTGGGTGTTCATATCTACGGTTGTATGAACTCTAAGATCGTTCTCCCAATCGAAGTCTTAATCTGAGAGTCTGTGGATAGTTTCAGGATCCAAAACTGGGTTTCAAGTCTCTGTTGGCCTCCTGAAATTGAATCCCAGGTTTGGTTTGTTACTGCGTTTTATGGTAAAAGCGGCCATGCTCATTGCTTAGTCATGCCTGACTCTCTTGTAACCCTATGGACTATAGCCCACCAGGCTTCTCTGTCCATGGCATTCTCCAGGCAAGAATATTGGAGTGGGTTGCCATTTTCTTCTTCATGGAATCTTCCTGACCCAGGAATTGAACCCTCATCGTCTGCATTGGCAGGCGGATTTTTTTTTTACCACTCTGACACCTAGGAAGATCCTGAGCTTCTTTGCTTCCTCCTGAAATTGCCCAAGTGCTGTCCTCTCCTCCCTCATCAGATTTTCAGTTACGCATGTAACCTCAATCAGTATTAGTACCCATATTTTGCATTCCCTCCTTTTATTTTGCTTACTTACATAAAAGTCTATACTCTTATTCACATGTTAGTTTTTTTAATATAAATTTATTTATTTTAATTGGAAGCTAATTACTTTACAATATTGTGTTGGTTTTGCCATACATCAACATGAATCCACCACGGGTGTACATGTGTTCTCCATCCTGAACCCTCCTCCCAATTCCCTCCCCATCCCATCCCTCTGGGTCATCCCAGCGCACAGCCCCGAGAACCCTGTATCATACATCGAACCTGGAATGGCGATTCATTTCACATATTATACATGTTTCAGTGCCATTCTCCCAAATCATCCTGCCCTCGCCCTCTCCCACAGAGTCCAAAAGACTGTTCTATACATCTGTGTCTCTTTTGCTGTCTTGCATGCAGGGTTATCGTTACCATCTTTCTAAATTCCATATATATGCATGAGAATACTGTATTGGTGTTTTTTTTTTTTTTATTGTATATTTTTGAGATTAATTCTTTGTCAGTTGCTTCATTTGCTATTATTTTCTCCCATTCTGAAGGCTGTCTTTTCACCTTGCTTATAGTTTCCTTTGTTGTGCAGAAGCTTTTAATTTTAATTAGGTCCCATTTGTTTATCTTTGCTTTTATTTACAATATTCTGGGAGGTGGGTCATAGAGGATCCTGCTGTGATTTGTCAGAGTGTTTTGCCTATGTTCTCCTCTAGGAGTTTTATAGTTTCTGGTCTTATGTTTAGATCTTTAATCCATTTTGAGTTTATTTTTGTGTATGGTGTTAGAAAGTGTTCTAACATGTTAGTTTTGCATTCTTCCTTCTGTTTTTTTTTTCCTTCCTTTTCTTCTTACGCCTAAGTGTAAAACTTAATTTTCTCATATTTAGTCTTCCTAAGTTCAATTTCTTTATATCAGCTCATTTCAGACTCTTGGGATCCTAATTCTGATATCTGGTATTTCTAATACCCATCTCTATTTCATGTTATCTGTCAATTCATATTTTAAAAAAACTAAAACAATGACAGTTTTCAGCAATTCTGGACTATGGACTATTGCTTACCTCTGAGGATCCAGGATGGAAATACAATCTCTTGTTCTCAGGCTTCTGACAAAATGATTCATTGAAAGTAGTTTCTTGATATGATACTAACCTCTGTAGGTCTCTTTAGTGAAGGATGCAAATGTGTTTACTAGGGACCAGGCTGGATGGAGACAAGACAACACTTCAGACAGTCCAACTATCTGGAGATACTCCTTGAAGTTGATGTTTTTCAAATATGTATTTAACATTTCTTTAATAGACACCAAAATAAAGCAGCTTTTCTATTTATAGGATATATACATTTTCAGCCAACTTTTTAACTTGGTTCAAATTGTTTTCAGGGTTTTTTTTTTTTTTTTTTCCATAACCCATAATCACAAAGAAAAGTAACTTACTTAGGTAAATGGTGTTACATTTTGTTCAAATTATAACCCCACATTCTAATTTTATGGGCTTCAGGTTGACAAATCATTTCCTACCTTTCACCATTCTTGTTCTCACTTCCAATTTATATTTAAGTTTCTGAAACAAAATGTTTCTTAGGGGCATATTCCAAGGGTTGAAATGTAGATAATGAACTAAATCACTTTTTTTAGATTAAAACAAAAAAAGAAACCACTTCACCATGCCTGACTCAGTTTTAGAATGTCAACTGACTCTCAGCCAGCTTGTCTCAAGGCTACTGGAGCAGCCTGTAATTGAAACATGCAGTTTGCAATTATGCTTCACAAGTAATTCAGCAGAGTAAGTTCAGCACCAGGAGAAGTGTTTCCAATTTCCACTTGAGTGTGTTACCTATTTTTGCCAATTATGTTAGGAGTCTCATGTGGAAAACTGACTTAACTAGCATTGTATTTACATTTATCCTAGGGCTATTTTAATGTGCTTTATGAACTGGTGTCCCAGGCAGCTGTCCAGCTGACTCCCTTCTTAATTGAGCTCTATAGACAGAATGAAATAAAGATTAAGTAAATATAGCAGTCAGACACTCTAGGCACACAGTAAATGCCGGCAGTCACCAGAAAGGAGTTTTGACTAGACTAGTTTGAGTAAATCCTCTGTTTCTTTGGAGGAAAATAAACTGATTTGTTACATCCTCAACGTCTGGCTTTTTTTTTTTTTTTTTCCAATTCATGGTGTTAGTGTAGGAAATGATTTAATCAATGTGATAGGCCAGAAACTTAGAGTTTACATATTTCTAATTATTTTTTTCAGTTTACTTGCATAAGTAACCTCTTTGAAGATGGTTGGATACCCACTCTTCCCTTTCCTCTTACTTCTGCATGCCTTAATGATTAAGATGAGCCACACATGAATACCTTTTTCTGTCATACTTTGGAGTTTAATGTTACCGTATAGAATTGTAAGCAGAAATGTAAGCAGCATTTAGGAAAATGACAATAGAGTAAACTGGTCAGGAAGAGAATGTCCTGAGGGCCAGGACTCCAGGTCTTAGATGATGGCCATACTCCAGATGAGAAAGAATGTGAGAGGAGAGGGCTGATTCCTGAAGAAAACTCCCACAGCTTCTTTCAGTGGAGGGTCCCCACACAGTAAGAATCACGGCTGAGAACATAGACAGCAAGGATCATAGCAGAAAGCTTTTAATTATGCTTCAGTCTGGAAGAAGACACACTGTTTTTCTAACTGTGCAATAAGAAAAAGTTTTCCCAGTTTTACGAGGCTTACCTAGTGGCTCAGATGGTTAAGAATCTGCCTGTAATATGGGAGACATGGGTTCGATCCCTGGATTGGGAAGATCTCCTGCAGTAGGAAGTGGCAACCCATTCTAGTATCCTATGGACAGGGGAGGGCTACGGTCCATGGGATTGCAAAGATCTGACATGTCTGAGCGACTACACTTCCCCCAGTTTTACACTGGGAAGCTGACACACTCCTTGATTCGAGTGTGTACCCTCAAGGGCAGGAGTAGCCTGCCACCATTAGACATTGGACTCCAAACCGAATTACTCTAGCTGACACAAACGATGACTCTCCTACACCTGAGTCCATGAGGAGACAACTCATTTTAATTTTGCCATGGTTTAATGATATTTAAATGACTCAAGTGGTTTTTATAAATGAATATATTACAAAGTTCATGTTCAAGAATTGTCATTAAACCATAATGGACTTTACCATTTATTAGTTTCATAAATGTCACCTTGTTATTAACCACACAGGTAAAAGCAGCTTCACAAAAGTTTCCATTATCATCCATTGAATGAAACATTGAATTTTTTGAGCTGGAGTTTTAGGCATTCTCATGTAACCCTCATAATTCAACTTTATAGTCAAGCTCATATGCATAAGCAATATCATGTTTTAGACATTTCAAGATTCCATTTTCATGTAAGGATAAAATTTCTAAATTAAACATGGAGAAATGCTCTTCAGAAAGCAGTGTGGCCAGAAGTATGGGTACTACATACAGACTGCAGTTGTGTCCCCAGCATGTCCTATTCATGAGTGTCTTGAATGTTTGGAATACCATGGTTTGGTATTTCTCCTCCCAAGTATTTGAAGCAGCCATGTCCCACTGCATTTTAATCATTTCAGTAATGCTAAGGGCATCATGGACTCGATGGACGTGAGTCTGGGTGAACTCCGGGAGATGGTGATAAACAGGGAGGCCTGGCGTGCTGCAATTCATGGGGTCGCAAAGAGTCGGACACGACTGAGCGACTGAACTGAACTGAAGGGAGGAACTATGTGTTGGCTTGTCAATATTCTTCTCCTTTTTCAAAATTCCCAAGACCAGGTCATATTTAGACAAACATGAAACACCCCAGCTTATGATTCTGCAAACCTTTAAATGTTACATTAGAAAAAAAATTGTCAACTTTTATTATTGAGGAGGTTTTAAGACACACTAATATGTATTTGGCAAGTGAAAATGTCAAAATTGCCAGGACTGTAATTTCAAGAACACCCTGGAATTGATAGTAAAATAATGAAATTCTTTGCTAAATGTCCAATTGTCTGTTTTTTTTTTTAACATGGATGAATCATTCTATAATTTCAGAGCAGAGGTTTTTCTTATTTTTATTTTGCAGAATTTTGTTCATATATTTATAGGGATTATGCATTTATTAAAAAACCTTTTTATTTTGTATTGGGGTATAGCCAGTTAATAATGTTGTGATAGTTTCAGGTGAACAGCAAAGTTCAGTCTGTATTTTTAAAGAAGGTAATTAGCCAGTCTGTATTTTTTTTTTAAAGAGGGTAGTTCTGGAAACAAATTAATTGCAAATACAGGATT
Organism: Cephalophus harveyi; assembly: GCA_006410635.1. Taxonomy (NCBI): domain Eukaryota; kingdom Metazoa; phylum Chordata; class Mammalia; order Artiodactyla; family Bovidae; genus Cephalophus; species Cephalophus harveyi. The sequence continues at coordinate 274,265 of SJYT01053331.1, forward strand.
CAGTTTACTCATGACCTTAATAGACTTTTAATTTACTTTTGCTACACCTGTATGTTTGTTTTATTGTGGGCAGAGGTAGGGGAAAGCATTGGAGAAGTCTCAGATGGAATGTGGGATGCAGTTTTTTCATGAAAAATATGGCCATTTTCTCACTTGCCCACAGCTGTTGAGAGTAGGGGGCCTGCTGGAAAGGAGCCTTGGCAGAAGGCCTTACACAAAGTGTTCTGCATGTTTCTTGAGGATGAATACTCATATTTGGTCTTTCCCAAGCAGAGATCTCCAACCCCTACACTACCTTTCTCTGCCTGGTGAATCTTCATCAGATCGTTTGCTTTTCAGATTGTTTTAACCTAATATTTACCATCAATGAAACTGAGATTTGTATTCAATTACAAATCCCCAATAATCAACTGTACCTCCTTGAGGCTGTATGTTTGAGCAAGAGGCTTGAAGAAGAGACATGAGCTGAACTGGCCACATCTACTCAAGAACCCCATCTGGGCATTGTTGGAATGCAAACTGTTGAACTCAGATGGACTTGTCTTACCATCTGGTTGCAATTTTGGTGCCTGAGCCCTGGATGTATTGTTCCTTCATATTTGAATTAACTCAATCCATTTTTTTTTTTTTAAGATGGCCAGAAGGTTGTCAATGCATATACTTAGTTTGATTATTTTGCTTGTTTAATTCAACTAACTTTTAAAAGTGCATGAATATATTCCTATTGCTAGAATATAAATATCAGATTGTGTGTTAAGCCTCTTGGCAAAAGATGGATGTTTTTCTCTTTGTTTATTTTAATCTGTGTGAGCAAGTCTCAATTTACCATGATTTTCAAGTTCAATAATATTAAATAAAGAGTGAAAAATAGTTTCCTTATTTACTAAATTTTATTATTAATATAAATAGTTGTGTTGGAATATTTTGAAAGATGGATTTCTTTCTCAGTGCGTTTTTTGACCCATCTTTTAAAAAATCTGTTCCTGTCAGTACATGCTCATGGCAATGCAGATGGTTTTGATACTGACCAGGGTTTTTGGTCTTTCCCAATAAATGGAAATTGACTAGAGGCCAGACAAGAAATTCGGCAAGGCTTTATTGAGACTGCTATGCCAGCTCTAAGATGGAGCAAAAATAATTAACAGATTCTCTTGCTAGCCCCATCCCGGAGAAGTGAGCTTGTTCCTTATATGGGGTGAGGGTAGAGTTGTGTCTGGGGGGCACACCATAGGGGTGGCTTGGGTGTTTTGCCCACCTCTCTAGTGGTGTTGACTGCAGAGAGCATGATCAGTATCCTGGTTTTGCTTCAACACCCTGTTTTTGCTCCTGGCTCTTTAGAAATGGCAACCAGGTTTTTTGTTTGTTTTTTGTATCTTTTGTGCAGAATTTGCCCCAGCTGTGAGGCACACAGTTATTTTTAGTCCCATATAGTTTCTTTGTTGCTGGAGGAGAAGTTTGTCCAGGTGCAAAAAGCACTGCAGCACTTGCAACAAAGCGTCCAGGTCCCAGCCTGTCTGTTTCAGTTGTTGAAACAGAGTAGGGTTGAAGATGGTCTTAAATTGTTTTCCTCTCCAGTGCATGCTGAGAAACCTGGTTGGCGTGGAAATCACAGCCCTCTCTCTGCCCGCCTGCTCTAGGCCTCTTCCTGGGTAAGGCTGAGAGTAGAGATTCTGAGCCTCAGTCAGCCCTACTAGCTTTGGCTCCTCTGCATGCTTTTCTGGTCTATAGGAAGGGTACTGAGGTTGTGGTGGTATAAGCTGATAAGTTCAGTTCAGTCGCTCAGTCGTGTCCGACTCTTTGCGACCCCATGAATCGCAGCACGCCAGGCCTCCCTGTCCATCACCATCTCCTGGAGTTCACTCAGACTCACGTTCATGAGTCCGTGATGCCATCCAGCCATCTCATCCTCTGTTGTGCCCTTCTCCTCCTGCCCCCAATCCCTCCCAGCATCAGAGTCTTCCAATGAGTCAACTCTTCGCATGAGGTGGCCAAAGTACTGGAGTTTCAGCTTTAGCATCATTCCTTCCAAAGACATCCCAGGGCTGATCTCCTTCCGAATGGACTGGTTGGATCTCCTTGCAGTCCAAGGGACTCTCAAGAGTCTTCTCCAACACCACAGTTCAAAAGCATCAATTCTTCGGCGCTCAGCCTTCTTCACAGTCCAACTCTCACATCCATACATGACCACAGGAAAAACCATAGCCTTGACTAGACGGACCTTAGTCGGCAAGGTAATGTCTCTGCTTTCGAATACACTATCTAGTTGGTCATAACCTTTCTTCCAAGGAGTAAGCGTCTTTTAATTTCATGGCTGCAGTCACCATCAGCAGTGATTTTGCAGCCCCCCAAAATAAAGTCTGACACTGTTTCCACTGTTTCCCCATCTATTTCCCATGAAGTGATGGGACCGGATGCCATGATCTTCATTTTCTGAATGTTGAGCTTTAAGCCAACTTTTTAGCTCCTCTTTCACTTTCATCAAGAGGCTTTTTAGTTCCTCTTCACTTTCTGCCATAAGGGTGGTGTCATCTGCATATCTGAGGTTATTGATATTTCTCCTGGCAATCTTGATTCCAGCTTGTATTTCTTCCAGTCCAGTGTTTCTCATGATGTACTCTGCATATAAGTTAAATAAGCAGGGTGACAATATACAGCCTTGACGTACTCCTTTTCCTATTTGGAACCAGTCTGTTGTTCCATATCCAGTTCTAACTGTTGCTTCCTGACATGTATATAGATTTTTCAAGATGCAGATGCTTACAGAGTATTACCATTGCCAGGTGCTGTCCAAAGCACTTTGTACACACTCTGAGTTAATCTTTTAAAAAATTTGTAAGTTAGGTGTCTTTATTACCACCATTTTACAGTTGCAAGTAATGAAGAGTTGCAGTAACAGAGGCTGAGTACTCCCTTTCCCTCATTTCCTGTGTTCCCACTCCATCCTCCCTTGAAACCATTTCAGGAGCATTTCATCCTGCTGCCACATGTCATGGGAATAAACACAAGCTGAATTTCCAGTCCCCTGCTGCTGTTCCTAAGTCACTTCAGTCGTGTCCGACTCTCTGCAACCCCATAGATGGCAGCCCATGAGGCTCCCCCGTCCCTGGGATTCTCCAGGCAAGAACACTGGAATGGGTTGCCATTTCCTTCTCCAATGCATGAAAGTGAAAAGTGAAAGTGAAGTCGCTCAGTCGTGTCCGACTCTTAGCGACCCCATGGACTGCGGCCCACCAGGCTCCTCCATCCATGGGATTTTCCAGGCAAGAGTGCTGGAGTGGGGTGCCATTGCCTTCTCCTAGTGGGAGACAAAGATTCGTTCCCTTCTTACCTGCCTCTCTTCGGGGAGCCCTTCACAAGCTCTTCTGGCTTCCTCTGTACTACACATGTCAGATAATCTGGTTCAGTTCATGTTAGGATTTCTATGCAAGAGTACTGGAGTGGGTTGCCATTTCCTTCTCCAGGGGATCTTCCCGACCCAGGGATCGAACCCGGGTCTGCCGCATTCCAGGCAGACACTTTAACCTCTGAGCCACCAGGGAAGCCCATATATTATTGCTGCTGCTGCTAAGTCGCTTCAGTCGTGTCCGACTCTGTGCGACCCCATAGACAGGAGCCCAACAGGCTCCCCTGTCCCTGGGATTCTCCAGGCAAGAACACTGGAGTGGGTTGCCATTTCCTTCTCCATTGTGTGAAAGCGAAAAGTGAAAGTGAAGTCGCTCAGTCGCATCCGACTTCTAGCGACCCCATGGACTGCAGCCTACCAGGCTCCTCCATCCATACTGCTGCTAAGTCGCTTCAGTCGTGTCCGACTCTGTGCGACCCCATAGACAGGAGCCCAACAGGCTCCCCTGTCCCTGGGATTCTCCAGGCAAGAACACTGGAGTGGGTTGCCATTTCCTTCTCCATTGTGTGAAAGCGAAAAGTGAAAGTGAAGTCGCTCAGTCGCATCCGACTTCTAGCGACCCCATGGACTGCAGCCTACCAGGCTCCTCCATCCATGGGATTTTCTAGGCAAGAGTACTGGAGTGGGGTGCCATTGCCTTCTCCGATATATTATTGCTACTTACATGTATTTCTCTCCATCATAAAGTTGACTTCTGGTTTATTATAAAATTATATAGAGATAAAAGATGTGTATAATAACTATGCAGAGAAGTGACTCATAGGAAAAAAACCCTGATGTTAGAAAAGATTGAAGGTGGGAAGAGAAGGGGACAACAGAGGATGAGAGGGTTGGATGGCATCATTGACTCAATGGACATGAGTTTGAGTAAACACCAGGAGTTGGTGATGGGACAGGGAAGCCTAGTGTGCTGCAGTCCATGGGGTCACAAAGAGTCAGACATGACTGAGTGACTGGACTGACTGATAATAACTATCCTAAGGTGTTATAAAAAGCAATCCCTTTGTTTATTTGCTAGTTTCATTCAAGTCATTTATTAACCAACTTCCTTTGCTGACAAAGGTCCATCTAGTCAAAGCTATGGTTTTTCCAGTAGTCATGTATGGATGGGGTCACAAAGAGTCGGACACCACTGAGTGAACTGAACTGAACTGAAACTGAACAGGTACGGATGTGAGAGTTGAACTATAAAGAAAGCTGAGTGCCTAAGAATTGATGCTTTTGGACTGTGGTGTTGGAGAAAACTCTTGAGAGTCCCTTGGACTGCAAGGAGATCCAACCAGTCCATTCTGAAGGAGATCAACCCTGGGATTTCTTTGGAAGGAATGATGCTAAAGCTGAAACTCCAATAGTTTGGCCACCTTGTGAAGAAGTGACTCATTTGAAAAGACCTTAATGCTGGGAAAGATTAAAGGTGGGAGGAGAAGGGGACGACAGAGGATGAGATGGTTGGATGGCATCACAGAGTCAATGGACATGAGTTTGAGTAAGCTCTGAGAGTTGGTGATGGACACGGAAGCCTGGCATGCTGCAGTCCATGGGGGTCACAAATAGACACAACTGAGCGATTGGACTGAACTTTGTTACAAGATAAATTTATGTGCAGGAATGAGATATCACCTGCCCTGGGTTATCTAAGGCTGAAGGATTTCCTGAAATGTGAGGCTTTCAGTACTAAAAATAATAAAGTTCTGGGCAGACCGGGGAAGTTGGTCACCCTTTGAAAGAATCAGGTCAAATTAAGTTTACTTTCATATCATGTACACAGGCAAATTGCTTGATGCATAACAAGTGGCTAATAAATATTAATTGAATAATGAATGAGGACTAGGCTTTGTCCTAGGGCTTAAGAGTAGAATGATTTAAATCCAACAGATGGCATTGCAGACAGAATAGCATATGTCGAGTTCTAGAAGTGGGAAACCTTAGTATATGGTTTGTAAACTCAGAAAACCCCATGCAGGAAGACACAGAGCAACAGGGAGGCTTATGCTATAAATGAGAAAGGTGTATATAATCCAGATTATTGAGGACCTTCTATTTAAGGTGAGGGAGTTGGTTTTTATTTTTCGTAAGAGGGAACAGCTTTAGATTTTTAAGCAGGGGCATGATACAGTTACATTGCCACAAAGGTAGCTTTATAGACAAGATGGAAGGTAAATTAGAAGGATGAAGAGAATGAATGTGATGGGCAGGTGGAGGGAGCAAAAGAGTTAGGAAGTGGTTGCACAAACACTCACAGAAAATGCTCATAGTTTTACTGAGGTTGGTAAAGATAGTGATGGAGAGAGAATGGGCAAACAAGAAGGTAAAGGTTTGAGAACAAGGTGGATGGTGAAATTAATTCCGCTTACTCACCTCCTGTTTAAATGGAGAGAGAATGGGTAGGATGGCTGAAGGGATGCCCAGATTTCCTCCATGGATGACTGGTGGTGTGGTGGAAGGAGGATGAGAGGAAGGTCTGGAGAGAAGGTGAACTTCCATCCATTTGGAACTGTTTTGAGTTGACTGTACAACAGTCAGATTAAGATGTTTGATGGCACAACTGAGTCATCAAAAAGCATGCAGCAGTGTTCAGGATATGAAACACTCTCCCCTAAATGATAAAAGCTGTTGATGTTTACTTCCTGATTGTAAAGATACATAGTTTTCAATGGGAAATATTTATGATTCTCTGAATTTTTAAATAACAAGATGAGCATGACAGAAAATCTTACCCCCATATTCAGAAGTAATCTCTATTAATGTCTTGAGAAACATCACTGAAGATTGATGCACCCATCTCTCTCTCTCAACATCTAAGACCACAGGACGCTTTGCTTAAACTCCCTGTATCTCAGTTTGCTCATGTATCAGATGGTTATTGGTATTGAATAGAGGGGGTATTAGCTGAATGCGAAGAGCTGACTCATTTGAAAAGACCGTGATGCTGGGAAAGATTGAAAGCAAAAGGAGAAGGGGACGACAGAAAATAAGATGGTTGGATGACATCACTGACTCAATGGACATGAATTTGTGTAACTCCGGGAGTTGGTGATAGACAGGGAGGATGGACATGACCTGCTGGGTTCATGGGGTCACAAAGAGTCAGACACAACAGAGCAACTGAACTGAACTCTTAATGAAATATATCTTTCTACCCCTTTAGACCAAAATTAATTTTTATTGCTAGAATTCAAAAGAAAGCTGAAATGAAAACCAAAACAAACACAGAAACCCACCATTATGATAACAAAACATTAACAAGGTCAGTCTTTGAAAATGCTTTGACTTGGCCTTCAACTATCAACTAGTAGTGACCATTACAAGAGGCAGTTTGTTACAGCTAAACCATCTTACTTTCTGATGAGTAAGAAAAAATAACCCAAACGGTTTTGCTCTTTTCTACTGTCCTTTGCTCTTCTGCCCTCACATTAATAATTCTTCTAACCTTTAATGTCTCATTGATCACCTGTCAGGTGAGATTTCTACCTTTTATCCTGGCAGGATCTGTGTGGTGCTAGTTTTTCATTCATCTTCACTTGTGCTTTTAAGGTCTAAATTTGTTTCTGTGACTAAATAGGGCAATTTATACCTTTAATCCAAACCATTTCTTTTTATTTCTGAAAAAGACGGGGAAAAAAATCCAAATGACTGAAATCTTTTATCAGAGGCCCTTGAAAAATCAATTTTTCTCAAGACTGAGTGTGAGGGCAAAGAGGATTTTGTCACTGTGTTGGAATTCTAACAAACTGTTCTGTCATCCTCTAGAAATGTCTTGGTTTAAAAAAAGTCATGTTATGATAACCTTTAGAAAGTCAAGTGATTGAAGTGCAGACATTGTGAGAGAAAATATAACCTCTAAAATAATGGTTGTAGGTAAAGCAATTTTTAAATTATGTGGTGAGGAAGCAAAAGAAATTAGCGTTTCTTTTATAGTATTTGATGTATCTTTGTGGACATGCTGTTCCTCCTGTTAACTGAGGAATACCTCTTTTAGCACAATTTATATTGATGCTTTATATAGTGTGTTTTGGGCCCTGAGCACTTTACAAGCATTGAGTGTAAACAGTGTGCCTGCAAGTCAGGTAACTGAATATTCTGAAATCACAGATGGGGAAGCAGAGAGCTATATTACTCTGGGCTCTTAGTCACTGTGAGAAAGTGAAATGAGAGCTCTGAGTAGTTTTCCATGTTGAGAAACAATTAATTTGGCCTAAAGTTTAAGCTTCTGCCTGCTTAGAATTTGGTCTTCTGGAAGCAGTAGCCTGAGTTTTCTGAAGACTCCTTCCACTTTCTGCCCTCATATTTTGGGTGAGATTGATCCCCCAACTCTCAAGGGTGAGAATACGACCCAAATGTGGCTGCCTGGCGTAGTCCATTTTCTTGGCTATTCTAATGAGAGCAGTTCTGCAATAATGGCTAACCGTGGCTTGAGCTGTTAGACCTATTCCTCTGGAGTTCCTGAATAACTGCACTACAGGCCTGGTGCTGCAGATTGCAAGCAGTGAAAAACATTCTAAAATAAACCAAAAGTGATAAACATAATCAAACATGGTAGGTCTTGAGACTGTTGACTCCTGGATCAAACTGTACCTGAAGACAGAGCCATAAAATTTTTCATTACATGCGCCATTAAATTATCTATTTCCCGTGATAAAGGTAACTTTTCTTTTTCAGTGAAGTAAAGAATCATTTTATAAGGTTATTAGAGTCTTTTAAAAATTTATCTTTTAGGTTAGAACATAAAGCTATTCTTAGTTTTTGTACCCTGATGTGCATTTCAACAAAGTATCAAAAGTTACTTGTCAGGAGAAATTCTGTTGAATAAGTAACAGAGGACAGCTTGGAAGTAGTAAAGTAAAATATTTTTTTTCTTGATTTCTGAAAGAGACAGAAAATAACTCTCAAGTATATTTTCATAAGTCTATTTTTGTATTAGATTTTTTTAAAATTTCATTTTGAAAGATTCTTACTGATTTTAATCATGTTGCTCCTAGTGATGTAGCATATCCAGTGCTCTGATGTAGAATTGGAGCTTTCCTTGTTTGTGTGTTTAAGCCTGGACTTTGGAGGTGATGTAAATTTGTGTATTGCTTGGTTATCGTCAGGTATTTGGTAGAACAACCATAAATGTTTGTGTTTTAAAGGTCAAGGCAAGACAGGGACAGTGGCAAAGAATGAGCTCTGATTACTTCCATGAGTAAATTTTTCCCCTCTTAATCGGGATGTTTCTGGGCCATCCAGAAATGTCTCCCCAAGAAACCTGAGAGATGGAAAGTTCATGTTTCTCATTCATCCTAATCTGGTATAAGACTAACTGGGCTAATAATTGATGCAGAATAGCATGAAAAGTATGCAAATTGCATTTTCCACTTTAGTCCCTGACTGAAATTTGGCCTTGGGTATTTTCATTCTCTTTTGTAATTTTCACACAGAAGAGAGAAAACACAGTTTACTATTAGGTACATGCAGTTCCCTCAACATGCCCCAGTCAGGTGTGTGTTAGTGCTCTGCTCTCCTGAAAGTCAAGGAAAATGTGCTGTGTTGGGGAGCTGGGGGTAGAGGTTAGGAGAGAGCTAATACACTGTTGGTGATGGACAGGGAGGCCTGGCGTGCTGTGGTTCATGGGGTCGCAAAGAGTCGGACACGACTGAGCGACTAAACTGAACTGAATACACTTTGTAATGCCTGGACCAAGGTCAGAACAGTCAGCTTGCAAATGAGGTTTTGTAACCTCTATTGAATGCAATAGAGTCAGAAAAGTCTTCCCTATAGGTGTAAGGATGGCAAGTCTGAGTTTGTGGTAGTGGCAGCATTCATGGGAAGAGTAATTAATGTAGCTACCAGTGATTGAGTGCTCATAACATGTAAGACATCGGGATTTTAAAGGTGCTATCTTGTCCCACTATCACAGCAATGCCACAGGTCATACAAAGATACTTCTTCAAAATTTTCCAAGCCAGGCTTCAGCAGTATGTGAACCGTGAACTTCCAGATGTTCAAGCTGGTTTTAGAAAAGGCAGTGGAACCAGAGATCAAATTGCCAACATCTGCTGGATCATGGAAAAAGCAAGAGAGTTCCAGAAAAACATCTATTTCTGCTTTATTGGCTATGCCAAAGCTTTTGATTGTGTGGATCACCATAAACTGTGGAAAATTGTGAAATAGATGGGAATACCAGACCACCTGACCTGCCTCTTGAGAAATCTGTATGCAGGTCAGGAAGCAACAGTTAGAACTGGACATGGAACAACAGACTGGTTCCAAATCAGGAAAAGGAGCACATCAAGGCTGTATATTGTCACCCTGCTTATTTAACTTCTATGCAGAGTACATCATGAGAAACGCTGGGCTGGAAGAAACACAAGCTGGAATCAAGACTGCCGAGAGAAATATCAATAACCTCAGATATGCAGATGACACCACCCTTATGGCAGAAAGTGAAGAGGAACTCAAAAGCCTCTTGATGAAAGTGAAAGAGGAGAGTGAAAAAGTTGGCTTAAAGCTCGACATTCAGAAAATGAAGATCATGGCATCTGGTCCCNAACCTCAGATATGCAGATAACACCACCCTTATGGCAGAAAGTGAAGAGGAGCTAAAAAGCCTCTTGATGAAAGTGAAAGAGGAGAGTGAAAAAGTTGGCTTAAAGCTCGACATTCAGAAAAGGAAGATCATGGCATCTGGTCCCATCACTTCATGGGAAATAGATGGGGAAACACTGAAAACAGTGTCAGACTTTATTTTGGGGGGCTCTAAAAATCACTGCAGATGGTGACTGCAGCCATGAATTAAAAAATGCTTACTCCTTGGAAGGAAAGTTATGACCACCCTAGACAGCATATTCAAAAGCAGAGACATTACTTTGTCAACAAAGGTCCATCTAGTCAAAGCTATGGTTTTTCCTGTGGTCACGTATGGATGTGAGAGTTGGACTATAAAGAAAGCTGAGTGCCGAAGAATTGATGCTTTTGAACTGTGGTGTTGGAGAAGACTCTGGAGAGTCCCTTGGACTGCAAGGAGACCCAACCAGTCCATTCTAAAAGAGATCAGCCCTGGGATTTCTTTGGAAGGACTGATGCTAAAGCTGAAACTCCAATACTTTGGCCACCTCATGCTAAGAGCTGACTCATTGGAAAAGACCCTGATGCTGGGAGTGATTGGGGGCAAGATGAGAAGGGGATGACAGAGGATGAGATGGCTGGATGGTATCACTGACTCGATGGACATGAATTTGTGTGAACTCCAGGAGTTGGTGATGGACAGGGAGGCCTGACATGCTGCAGTTCATGGGGTCGCAGAGTCAGACACGACTGAGTGACTGAACTGAACTGAACTTATACCCATTTTAAGATGAAGAGACTGAAGTTTAGCAAGATAAACGTTATAATAGCAAGATTAGTTCATAATCATAGTTCATCCTGTTGGTACATGGCTGAGCTGACAGCACACTCTGGTCTCTGTTTTCTGAACCACTCTACAGTCTCAGTCAAGAAAGTATAAGAAGAATTGGGACCAGAGAGATTGTAAACTGAGTAGCTNAAGTTTAGCAAGATAAACGTTATAATAGCAAGATTAGTTCATAATCATAGTTCATCCTGTTGGTACATGGCTGAGCTGACAGCACACTCTGGTCTCTGTTTTCTGAACCACTCTACAGTCTCAGTCAAGAAACTATAAGAAGAATTGGGACCAGAGAGATTGTAAACTGAGTAGCTTGTTGACCAACCTGGATGAGAAGAAAGAAAATCAGAAATGTTTCACAGATCCTCATCACAATCACAGAAATTAATATTTCCTTTTTGTAGCATTTGTTTCACTTTCATATAGTAGACTGGATTTCTTGCACCCCCTTTTACTATGTGTATTGTGAAAAGATCAAAGATAGATGGTCCTGTGAGCAGGACTGTGGTGCAGGCTCTGTTCACCATGCAGGGGAGCTTTGTAAGTCTTTGCAGTTCTCACTGTTCTCATCCATAAAGTGAGGGCCTTAAATATGTTACAGCTCTTTTGTTCAAACAAACTTTGGTTTGATACCATCACACCGTAATGAATATGAATGAAAAGACTTTTTCTTCCTCTCTGCTTTTTCAGAGATGAGCTTTAGTAGTTCTTGCTGGATTCAAGGTGGTACTTAAAGTGAACTCACAGTACCTCTGGACCCATGTCTGCAGTTGGCATCAGTACTATTAAGCAATAAAACTCCCATCACCATAATCCCTAGACCTGGGAGTCCCTACTTCCTGTCTCTGCATACTTTCTGGACATTTCATATAAATAGATTCATAAGGAACTTGTCCTTTTGTGTCTGGCTTCTTCTCTTAGTATAATTTTTAAGGAACATCTATGTTGTAGCATATGTTAAAATTTCATTTCTTTGAGGCTGAAGAGTCTGACACGATTTAGTGACCATACAACAACAACAACAACAACCTTTCAGTCTGTGCATTTATCATATTTTCTTTATCTCTTCATCTGTTGATGGACACTTGGATTGGATCTAACTTTTGACTGCTGTGAATAGTGCTGGATGTGTATTTATTTAAGTCCATGTTTTCAGTTCTTTGGGGTATATGCCTACGAGTGGAATTGCTGGATCATAAGGTAATTTTATTTTTATTTATTTATTTTTAATTTTTATTTAATTTTACTTTATTTTACTTTACAATACTGTATTGGTTTTGCCATACATCAGCATGAATCTGCCACGGGTGTACATGAGTTCCCAATCCTGAACCCCCCTCCCACCTCCCTCCCTATACCATCTCTCTGGGTCATCCCAGTGCACCAGCCCCAAGCATCCTGTATCCTGCATCGAACCTAGACTGGCGATTCGTTTTTTACGTGATATTATACATGTTTCAATGCCATTCTCCCAAATCATCCCACCCTCTCCCTCTCCCACAGAGTCCAAAAGTCTGTTCTATACATCTGTGTCTCTTTTGCTGTCTCGTGTACAGGGTTATCATTACCCTCTTTCTAAATTTCATATATATGTATTAGTATACTGTATATTTTTAGATTTTTGAGGTACTACTAAACTACTTACTGTATGAATGTTCTCTCTCTCCACATCTTTGTTAATTTCCATTAAAAAAATTATAGCCATTGCAGTGGGTATGTAGTGGTGTTTCATTGTGGCTTGGATTTGCATTTCCCTAATGGGCTGAATGAAGCACAAGCTGGAATCAAGATTGCCAGGAGAAATATCAATAACCTCAGATATACAGGTGATACCACCCTTATGGCAGAAAGTAAAGAAGAACTAGAGAGCCTCTTGATCAAAGTGAAAGAGGAGAGTGAAAAAGTTGACTTAAAGCTCAACATTCAGAAAACTAAGATCATGGCATCTGGTCCCATCATTTCATGGCAAAGAGATGGGGAAACAGTGGAAACAGTGGCTGACTTTATTTTGGGGGGCTCCAAAATCACTGCAGATGGTGACTTCAGCCATGAAATTAAAAGATGCTTACTCCTTGGAAAGTTAAGACCACCCTAGACAGCTTATTAAAAAGCAGAGATGGCCAACAAAGGTCAATCTAGTCAAGGCTATGGTTTTTCCTGTGGTCATGTATGGATGTGAGAGTTGGACTGTGCAGAAAGCTGAATGCAGAAGAATTGATGCTTTTGAACTGTGATGTTGGAGAAGACTCTTGAGAGTCCCTTGGACTAAGGAGATTCAACCAGTCCATCCTAAAGGAGATCAGTCCTGGGTGTTCATTGGAGGGACTGATGTTGAAGCTGAAACTCCACTTCTTTGGTCACGTGATGTGAAGAACTGAGTTATTGGAAAAGACCGTGATGATGGGAAAGATTGAGGGCAGGAGGAGAAGGGGATGACAGAGGATGAGATGGTTGTATGGCATCACTGACTCGATGGACATGGGTTTGGGTGGACTCCAGGAATTGATGATGGCCAGGGAGGCCTAGTGTGCTGCAGTTCATGAGGTCACAAAGAGCCAGACATGACTGAGCAACTGAACTGAAAGAAAGTGAAAGTGAAGTCGCTCAGTTGTGTCCGACTCTTTGCGACCCCATGGACTGTAGCCTACAAGGCTCTTCCATCCATGGGATTTTCAGGTTGCCATTTCCTTCTCCAGGGGATCTTCCTGACCCAGGGATCAAACCCGGGTCTCCCAAGTTGTAGGCAGACACTTTTACTGTCTGAGCCAGCAGGGAACTGAATGACTAACTGAATATTTTTTTCAAGTGGTTCTTGGTCATTTGTGTATGTTTTTTGGAGAAATGTCTATTTAAGTCTTTTGCCTATTTTTGAATGGGTTGTCTTTTTCTTGTACATATCCTGTATATTAAACCCTTATCAGATACAGGATTTGCAAATATTTTCTCCCAATCTAATGATTGTCCTTTTATGTTGTTGATAGTGTTCTTTGATGCATAAAATTTTGTTAATTTTGATGATTTCTAATTTATCTTTTTTTCTAATTATTTTGTCGTCACTGAGAAATTGAAGGTTGTAAACATTTAATATTTTTTTCTAACCGCTCTAAGGTTTTAACTCATGTCTAGGTCATTGTTATATTTTCGCTAAATTTTTGTATACAGTACGGATCAGGGAGTCGAACTTTATTCTTTTGCATGTTAAAATCCATTTGTTCCAGCATCATTTGTCGAATGGACGTGGCACCCTTGTCAAAAATCAATTGGTCAAAATATATGGGTTTATTTTTGTTTTCTCAGTTTTATTCTGTTAGTCAATATGTCTCTCCTCTGCCAATACTGGACCTTTTCAGTGATTGCTTGTTGTTGCTTTGTATCAGTGTTTGTACTTATTCTTAGACTTCCACTGCCTCCTCTTGGATTTGCTACTTCTGATCCATGTGGCTTAAAAAACCCAGTCAAGCAAGCTTAAAATACCTTCAAATGACTAGAGTTTTGGAGCGTCTCTTAAAGAACAAATTGGATTTGGTACAATGGCTTTGTGATATATAGTCAAAACCAGCAACCTGCTTTCTCTCTCTCTCTCAACAGAACCTCAGATAATTAATTCATCAGGTAAAAACAGAAATGTTCAGTTTGAAGGGCAAGGAGGTAAAATCCCATGAGCCTGGTCTCCTGTGAATCTATGTGTTATATAAACTGTTAGGGCAGAGGCAACATCCTTAAGAAAAACCTTTAACATCAAGGAATTTCTAGTTTATTTTTCTATTATTTTGCAGTTATAGTTTTATAAAATTCACCCTCTGGATAAACTGTGAATTATGCTAGATGAAAAAAAGCCTACACTATTAATGATTTTTCCGTTTATTACTAGTTTTAGGAAAAAATATTTAAATATATATTTACACATAATTATAATCTAGGATTTGCATGCTCCAGAGTTGACTTCTCCTGAAGGATCTCAAAGGAGTGAGAAATTCCTGTGTGACTGTGCAGTCAGTCTTGCCCATGGATCACCTTGAGCATTACTGGATATACAAAATGACAAACCAGTAGTAGTTTGTGCTGCCACACAACAGGACCAAAATTACAGCTGTTTCAAATACTGTTATGGTATGCTCCATAAACTCACTAAGGTGACCCAGGAGTGTTGATCTGAATTTATTTTAGCCTCACTTATTGTCACTTAACAGAGTAAACAAGAACTGATGGCTCTTCAAACAGTCATAGTAAATTACAGTTATGATGGACACAAATGCCTCATTATGTCTGGTCAAGGTCTATTTCCCTTTTATAGAGCTAACTGGTGGAAAGCATTGTTTTTAATTCACGAATGAATATGCACAGGAATCTTAGTTCTCCTATTTACATAAACTTGATAGACAATTAATCTTCAGCAAAGTACCTAGAAAAGGCTTAGAAAATGTAAGCCATAGATAACGTTAAAAAAATAGTTCTAAAATATCAAATGCTTTAAATACCAAAATGCCACTTTTATTAGCCTTTATTATCTCACTTGTAAACACTTAAAACCAGTAACAGTTTAATGTGATTATAAGGCATATGTGCACTTGGGTTAAATATATTAATAAAGCAATTAGTGTTGGTTAATTAAACACTGGAAAAGTAGTTGAAATATTTGGACTCTAAAAAGATATTCTTTAGGGGGTTTCTAAACTTAGCTTAAACTTTTCTTGATATTTGTGCTGTTAGGTCAACACAATTTAGAAAGGATTTGTACATAAGAATGGGGCAGCAAAGAACCTTGGGTATGATAGAAATTTCAACTCCTGATCGCTGTGATGAATAGACAGTTGCATACATTTATTAAAACTCATTACATATTTAGGATTTGAGTATTTCACTTTGCCTATATGTACACATATGTGTTTGCCTATCTTTACACACACACATACTCACAGAGAAGTAGAGTCCTGGGCATACCTTTGCAGCTAGCCATCCTTGGAGCTAGATTCGCTGTCCTATAATTTGGTTGTGCATATCAGTAAACTCCCTGAGGCGTAAGTGTCAGTTTGCATAGTGTCTTTGTTACTCTTGACCTGGAACCCTTGTGGTGTGAGGAGAGGGGTTACCATCCTTGTCTCCATGCACATGAACAGGACCCACCTACTTCCATGCCCAAGTAGAGATGTACTTGCTAACCTCATTCGGAAGAAAGGGTATGAGGAAGAACCTTGCTATCTTGAAGCAGAACTGTGTTGACTAGCAGTGTTAGAAGCAAGTTTGTATGTGATAAATCCTGTCTCTCAGAGAATTGAGATGACACCCTGTGTGCCAATACATATTTCACGCTCAGAAGATATTTCCTTCATCCAAGATCACTGGACGAACTCATACAATGTTAAGCTTTAGAATGGTGGTCTGGGACTTTCCTCATGGCATTCCATGCAGAGACAGACCTTAAGACTACCGTTAGCATTGTCTTTCTCCATGTAGTTGGAAACACACCATGATACCACAGCTGTGGCCACTTTTGTTTTTCAGTTTTTAAAAGACAAATTGAGTCATGCTCCATGGCACGTGGTGTATTAGTTCCCTGACCAGGAATCAAACCTGCACCCCCTACGTTGGAAGCATGGAGTCTTAACCACTGGACTGCTGAGGAAGTCCCTAGATTTTCTTGTGAAAGACTTACTCTTAACCCCTGGGCAATAAGAACCGCAAAGCCCAGCAATCTCTGTACAGGAAAAACACTGAGCGGCAGTTCAGTCTTGGCCTTCAGTCTGTTTATCTGCAGCCTCTTTGGTACTTGCTGCTGCTCAGTCACTTCAGTCGTGTCCGACTCTGTGTGACCCCATAGACAGCAGCCCAACAGGAAAGTAATCAATAGTTGCCTTGGTTTCATAACTCAAGTACTTGTAATACCAACATAGAAGCAAAATTTAGCTTAACTAAATTTGAATAGATAGTATTTGATTTCTCCCCAGAGGAAGCAAACTAAATTTTAACAAATGTCTACTCCTTACAAGCACAGGGCCCTTATTAATCATCACAACAGCCCTGCAAAAGTTTGATTATTATCCAGTTTTGTAGACTGTAGGCCCCACGAGAGCAGAGAATGTGTTCATTTTGTCCACAGTATCATCAAGTATCATTTGTTAACTGAAGTGTCAGAGAAGTGAAGTAATTTATCTGAAGGTCATTGTATAGCATCAACTTGAGGAGTACCTTCTGAACCGGTTAATGTTAGGTTTAAAATTTTTAAGGAAGAGAAGACTGATTTGGGCCTCATCAGCCTCCCCTGTCGGAGAAGGCGATGGCACCCCACTCCAGTACTCTTGCCTGGAAAATCCCATGGACAGAGGAGCCTGGTAGGCTGCGGTCCATGGGGTCGCGAAGAGTCGAACACGACTGAGCAAGTTCCCTTTCACCTTTCACTTTCATGCATTGGAGAAGGAAATGGCAACCCACTCCAGTGTTCTTGCCTGGAGAATCCCAGGGACGGGGGAGCCTGGTGGGCTGCTGTCTATGGGGTCACACAGGGTTGGACACGACTGAAGTGACTTAGCAGCTTAGCAGCAGCAGCCTCCCCTGTCTTTCTCTCTCTGTCCTTATGTGCCTTCCCTTTCAGGTTAAGATCTTGGAGGCTTAGTTGTTGCCGTGTACCAAAGTGAAGCAGTGTCGCTGGAGACAGGTCGAAAAAGCAGATTACCAGCACTTTGCCAGAACAAAGAAAGTTCTTAGCCAGAAAATATTATGGTCAGAAAACAAAAAGGAATTTCTAGAATAATGGAGGTATCCAAAAAGAAAATAGCTACATAGGAAGAAGGTCAGACTAAATAGGAACTAGCAAACCAAAGAAAACATAACACTTATTAAGGACATTGTCCCTGAAGGCACAATATCTGCTTTCACATCCTATTTCTGTCACTTCACATTAAAGTGTTATTAGATAAATTACTGAGCTTTCATATCTGCAAAGTGTGGATTATATACTGACCATTGTTTTAAGGATTAAATAAGATAATCTTTATAAAAATAACTTTATGATATCTGGCACATAGTAAGTACTCAGTAAAATTTTGATGACACTTGGATACATAAAGCCATAGGTATGAACAGTTAATAGAGAAGGAAGCAGTGATTTTTTTAAGAGACAGATTAGCTTTGAGAGTTCCCATTTTGTGCCTCCTAGCTTTGTAAGTGGCAGATATAGAACTGACCCTGGAAATCCATCTGATATCTCCCTCTCCAGTCTGTAGATCCTAGAACTATACTCTATTGACCCACTAAATCCTTTTGTACCTCGAGTGTTCACATGCTCTTCATTCCTATCAAAGCTATCATTCTCTCAAGGAAGATACACTGTCAAATAGGTGTTATGGGTCAAGTTCTCATTAGTTAACCTGATTCCTTCTAGCCTTTTTATTTTTCAAGATGTGAATATTTCTAAATATACTTATATTTTGAGTGTGCATTAGTAAGACAAGTGAAATGTAAGGAATTTCAGATCGTATAGAGAGATGTTTTTCATGAAGGAGGTTGAAATCATATCCCGTGTATTTATAGCCAACAGTGCTTTAGTAACTTTCATTTCTAAATTTTCTGGGCAAACAGCTGAACATATTTTTATTATAATCTCGTTTCCAAATTACTGTGAAGTCTGAGACATCTGTGTGTCTTTATACACAGCCAGCTGAGTCACTTGATTAATTATAAGTTACTTTATTACTTCAAAGTTATAAAGCCCACTTGATGGAGTCCACAAACTAAGTAATCCTCCTTTGGTGATTAGTTTACTGTCTAACTAAATCTGGCACTCTCCTAGAACTAACAGTATAACTGCCAACTTGGGCACGTTAACCATCCAGCATGACCACTGCGTGAAGTCTGTTACACTGCCGTGAGAAGAGCCGTAGTTTTAAGCTGTGAGTCTCACTCAAGACTTGTTTCCGTCTGTGGCCTTCAATGGGAAAATGAGAGAGACCTGTCATGAGTAATCCTCTTTCCTTCTCCACCAGAGTTGGTGCTTTCTACGTGGCTGCGCACTTGCTCTGTACATTGCAGACTGATTGTTGTGCAAGCTGATTGGCTTGTTTTCTTCTTTTGAAAATAAGTTTCCCTATTTTCTTGATAGCATGTTTTTACTTTCAAGCAATCCTTCAGAAGCACAGTTACGTGTGTTTTTTTTCCTAAAACAAAGGCAGTTGAATGTGTTCCCATTTCCCTTTTCAACACCCATTCTTTAGATCAAGAATTGCTTCCTTTTCTTAACGAAGATGTTTACAGAGCTGTGGACTTTTTTTAGTCATCCACATCACATTATTACCATAGAAGTTGCACAGGGAGTTTCTAAATCTGCTGTGAGTATTTGATTTACAATAATCGTTCCAGCATTTCCAGTGATGCTTTGCTGGGGAGGGATTTTTAAGTTTCCTTAATAATTGGTTTATACACTTTTCACAAAACTTATTAATACCTTACATTTGTATTGAATACCATTGACATTTATGGACTTAATATAAGTGATTTCAACTATGTGAAAACGGTCTGATACCTATGACATGCTTTGATTTGTTTTTGCTGAGGTAAAATATTCAAACTGAGCACACAGACAAGCTGATGTGTTGAGTACAAGTCATCATCTCAACACACATTATTCTCTCGTCACTAAATATATGGTAATTTCTCTGCAGTAATTGAAACCTTTGTCTTTTTGTGAAAAAATGACTATAAATCACAGAAAAATCTTCAATTAAGTTTAAAACATTAGCATGCATTGTGAGTACATGCAAAAAGAAAACCAAAGTGAAACATTCCAGATGAACTCAAGAGTCTTTACAAACTAGCATTCACAAAGTGAGGATTTCTGAAAGTAACGATGATATCACCCAGAATTTTAAGGGTTTATTTCAGGAATGGAAGGCATGATTCAACTCTAATATCAACTCTGACTGATTGACGAGGTTGTCCACTTATTTTATCATGTCTTAATTTGTAATTGTTTGTATGTATCCTTGCCTTTTTCCTTATCATCATGCAAAAATAAATGGCAAAATCAATGTAGAAGCTATTATCAGTTGGTTATCCAACATCCATTTCTTTTCTTCTCACTGCCTAAGAGAATAGCAGTTTTCTTTGTCTAGTCTCCACTAAACATTATGTTTTTTCATGTGGCAGTGGGGATAATGATTATTCTAAGCCAATACCTGGCATGCCTCCTAGAACATATTCTTAGCCTAGAGCATCCATATTCAATTGGCCCCACTAAATGAAAGATAAAGGCTTACTTTCAATAATCAGAACTTCTTCTCTCTGTATTTTTGTGCTCTTCTCCCCGTTCAGTTTCTCTTGCTCCATAGCTCCCCTACATTTTCCTTCCTTATTCACATACTTATGAATAGTAGTAGCTAACAAGAGAGGTTATAGGCTTAATTGTCCTACTAACCACCTTGTAACCAAAACAGGAACCTGCTTTAGGGTAGAGATCTGTTGAAGATATCAGGATGAATACCACCAAGAATATCTTCAGTGTCATAATTAACTCGCTTATCGAATTGCACCAAAAAACTCGTCTATTTAAAACTCAATTTATGTGAAATCATACATTTTTTAAAATACATTTGACCTCAAATAGTATTTTTTATTTGTAGCAGACAAAAGTTTCCTAATTAATATACTCAGTGAAGGTAGGAACTTTTATTCTTTTCATTTTGAGGGCACTTGTATCTAGACCAATGTTTTACATTAAAACCATATATTTGTATATAAATTTGAAATCGCTGTAAATCTTGATTTAGGTACATTAGTTTCTTTATGAATAAACTTACCTCTTCCATCATGCCTACAGCACATTACTTCTCCATTCCTACTACTTTACAATAATCCTTTTGACCAGTCCTCCAAAATATCCAGAACATTTTGAGACATATTAATTTTAAATGTGTATAAACAAAGCTTCACAAGGTTAAGAAATTTAGCCAAAACTTAATTACAATGTGAAAAAAAAGCATTTTGACTATAAAGTGACACATTGAACTGTTGATTTTCATTGTGGTTTTATTCATGAAATACCCAAGAAACCTATAAATCTCTTCAGTTCAATTAAACAACTAATTAATTCACTGGAGAAAAACATTATACCACTTATTTGACTGGATTGATCAGCCAATTTGATTGAAATAGCAAATTCACCATTCTCGTGGAGATAAAGTTGGCTGGACACTTTTTCCCAATTAATAAAAGGAGAGGGTTTTACAAAATCAATTGAATCACTTACTCTTATATAGTGGAGATGCAGCCTGATTCAGTATTTGAACACCGTTGCCATGCTTTCATGCATGGTAAAACCGAAAGGTTTCTGAAGGAGAAGATAAAATGGACTAAGGAGAAAATGGCTGAGACCCTAAATGTGATGAAAAGAAAGCTTCTTACACATTCAGGGAAGTTGTATAGGCGGGTCTTGTTTATGTGAAGAAGAACCTTCCGAAGGTTCTTTTCTAGATGAAGACTAGGAAAGGTTTCACTCACAGAAGTCCAAGGACTAGTGCACAGCGTAGTCATGGAAGGTATTCAGTACTCACGTCAATAATACTTCCTGCTTCAAGAATTAAGATTTGAAGTAGAAAAAATGCTGATATCTGGAAGCAGAACATAAGAGATCGGGGACAAACAGCTGATGAAGATGCTTTTAACAATATGGACATAAGAAAGACCTATGCAGTATTTTAACATGTTCCAGATATTTTATAATTTTACATATTAAGGGCTTCCCTTGTGACTCAGCTGGTAAAGAATCCGCCTGCAATGTGGGAGACTTGGGTTCGATCACTGGGTTGGGAAGATCCCCGAAGAAGGGAAAGGCTACCCACTCCAGTATTCTGGCCTGGAGAATTCCATGGACTGTATAGACCATGGGGTCACAAAGAATCAGACACGACTGAGCTACGTTCACTTTTCACTAATCTTTTTCTAATACTTGGTTCTCATTCAAAACCCCACTTTTCAGATGTTTTCCATCTCTTCTCATTTCTCCTCCTCTACAGGTTCTAATGAAGAGGTATTCTTCAGTTCCAAAGCTGGCTCTGTATCTTCCTGTCCCTTTTGTTCTGTTGCAAGGATTGAAAGTGAAAGTAAAAGTTCCTCATTCGTGTCTGACTCTTTGTGACCCCATGGACTATACAGTCCATGGAATTCTCCAGGCCAGAATATTGGAGTGGGCAGCCTTTCTTTCCCTTCTCCAGGGGATCTTCCCAACCCAGGGGTCAAATACAGGTCTCTCACAAGGATTACAGACAGAAATTTTCATAACCACATAAATAAACAAATGACATAACCTGATGGGAGACACAAAGGACTTGTGAAGGATCTTTGGGAACTGTGGTGAGATAGAAATTATATGCACCAGATAAAAATATTCAAATATTGCATAATTTTGTGCCAGCTGAATATGCACATGGTCAGCAATGGCAACAATGGTCAGCACTTTGTGGTTTCTCCTTTCTTAAATTTGAAAGTGATTCTCTCTCCTTTTTTTCTGCCCACAGAACTCACTGAAAAGTAGTCTTCCTTCAGTTACTACTAACTGAAAGCATCGCCCTTTCATGGCTGTGTCTGTCCTCATCATTCTTACTTTCATAGCATATTTTTTATTTCCACAGTATCATTAATTTGAAAAACAAGCTTAATTGAAAAATACAACGTAAAAATAAATACTAAAAGCAGTATAACTGACTCCTGTGTATCTACTGTACACACAATAGGTACTAATGTTTTTCCAAGTTTGATTTTTATAAGTTTTCTGTTTGGAAAATAAAACCTCACCCCTATTCTTCTCTTTCCTTTCTTAGAGGTAACCGCTAACTTTAAGTTAATATGTATCATTTCTACATGTTCGTAAAAAGCCTTACAGTGTATGTATATGTGTCTATGTATGTATAACCATAAACAGCATGGTGGTGCTTTCTGCTTTTATCATCTAGATTATACATTTTTTCATGTTGAATTACCCTCCTGAAGCTTGCACAATTGTGATTGCTCCATTCATTAGAGTGTATTTATACATTACCTTTCATTCTTACAAGTGAAAATATCTCAAAAGTAGAGTTCTTAAGTTGGAGGGTTTGTAAGTATTTAAACTCTCCTAGATGTCAGCTGTGTATAAAATTCCCTTTTGTTAAATTTTTGCCAACGCTAGCTGTTTCCAGACTTTAAAAATTTTGCCAATTTAATCTGTGTAAATTTGCATCTTAGTGTTTTAATTTGCATTTTTAGTTGAGAAGTCTTCATGTGTATATTAGCCACTCAGTATTCCTTTCTTGTGCATTATATGGCCAGGGTCTTTCTTTTTTTCTTCCTATTAGTTTATTCATCTTGACTTGTTTGATTTGTAGATCTTAATGTGTCCTATTTCTGCCATTAAGAAATGGATGTGATTTGGATGTGACTTTGGATGACTTACACACTTTACCTATGATTTAGTTGCCTATTTTACGAAATGGAAAGAATAATTTTACTTAGAATTTGTTGTGAGGATTAAAGGGGTTTGATCTAAGGTGCATGGAACTGTTAGGTAAAAGATGACCAGGACACCAAAAGAGTGTCGAACAGGCTTTTTAATGGCGAAGCGCTCCCGGGCGGGGTTCCCGGACCCTAACGAGGCAGGTCGAGGAAGTCCGCGCCCGGACCGTGTTGGCGGTGGTTTTTATACCTTCGTTGCGAGGGCCGGTCAGGCTAGATGGACGGGGGTTCCGACAGGTCGCCAGGCCGAGGCGTCGCGGGCTGACAGGTCCTTCTGCGTGGCTGGGGTGGGGCGGCTTTAGCTGGGGAAGTGTGCTGTCATTGGTCCCCGGGATCTGGGATCTGGGAGGCGCCTTGCGTTAGGGACCTCCCCCGCCGGCAGGAGGGAGAGGAGGGGCGGCCCATCCTGGCCCCCGGGGTCCGGCCTTACAGGAACAATGTCTGGAACATGCTAAATATTAGATAAGTTTTTGCTGTCGTATTTTTTATCCTGGATAAATAATCCGGTTTTATTTCTTATTATTACCAAACCTTAGTTGCCTCATAATGTTACAAGTAATAACACTTAACTTGTCACTTAATTATATTTTATAATTTTTATATAAAATTTTTAATTTTAATGAAGAGAAACTTGGTGTTCACTGTTATGTTTGCACTTTTAGTATAATGCCTTGTTTAAGAAAGTATTTTTTAGTTCAATGTATTCTTGCATTTTTTAATAAATTCTTTTAATTTGATGTTTATGGTTCTAATTTTAATAAGTTTTCATCTGAAAAGCAAATTTCCCTGGCATCATTTATGGAACTGATCTTCCTTTCTTCCCTGATTTGCTGTTCCTTCCTTCTCAGGCATATTCCATGTTCCCATTTATTTGGGAATTATTTTGTCTCTTTTGTACCTTTGATCTATTTGTCTATTCTTACAGTTTTTCAGCCCTTGATCTTTGCAATTTTCTCTCTTATGAGCCTTCAAAAACCTCTTTTCTTTTGGCACTTCTTGAAACGTTTTTGCTTTTCAAGTGACAGTGTTAAATTCCTTTATAAATGTAGGTTCCATGAAGCTGGAAACCATTTGTATCTCTTGGGTATTTAAAATCTTAGCTTGCTTTTTTTAAGAGGTCAAATATCTGGGGAAAATTTTTAATAAAGAAGACATTTAGCTAAAATTATAGTATGTGTGTTATAAACCTTTAAAATCTTACGAGGGCCTATTAGTTGTCTAGAAAAATTAAAAAATATAACTTTTGGGTATTACTGATTAAATTTCTTAAAATGACCATGTCACTTTTCCTGTTTAGGGCAAATAGTACCACTCTATTTCACTGTACTATTTATATTGTCATATTCCCATTGCTTTCTGTTATATAAAAACTGTAGCACTTTTTTCATGGATTTGAATCTGCAATAGATTGATTTGTTGGCATGGACTTTAAAAATCCATTAAGGATAAAGTCAGAAATAGTGAATTAATTTGAAATCCTTTGTTGGTATGGATGAACTGAGAAAAGTATTTATAAAACCATTAATCATGCTTCAAAATATACTTGAAAATGAATCAGAGGCAGATGTAATAACTATATTTTCATTTTGCTGTCTGCTTTAAAGTCTTAGCACTTTGGAGAGCCTTATTTAAATGTTGCTGAATGTTACTTGTTTTTTCATTTGCTTTATTTTGATAAATATGTCTTGTCATGGAGCCATCTGTGCCACCATGAGAAGTAAATTGTTACCTAATATTAGGTCTGCATCTAGTTTAAGGGAGTAAAACATAAAAATAATAATGCTCAGAATCATAAATCAGGTCAAACATAGAATACAGAAGGGCTCTATGAGATCACAGTTCCCAATTAATTGTGAATGTTAATATTCTAGACTTTCTACTAGTGCCATTCTTTGGTTTTTCAAACTATAGTTGCAGAGTTGTCCTCAAAATAAGAAAAAGTTTCAGGATTATATTTAGTTAGCATTTGGTTGAAGTAGATAGAGTAGAAGTTGTGGTGTTTGTATCTGAAAAGGAATTGCCACCGAAGTAGTAATCTTGATTTATTGATTTAACACATGAATAATTTTCTGGAGCATTATTTCTGGTTCAGTTTCCTGAGGGTTGAGCTTGAAACCAGCTTACCATCAGTTCAGTTCAGTCGCTCAGTCATGTCCAACTCTTTGCGACCCCATGAATCGCAGCACGCCAGGCCTCCCTGTTCATCACCATCTCCCGGAGTTCACTCAGACTCACGTCCATCAAGTCCATGATGCCATCCAGCCATCTCATCCTCGGTCGTCCCCTTCTCCTCCTGCCCCCAATCCCTCCCAGCATCAGAGTCTTTTCCAATGAGTCAACTCTTTGCATGAGGTGGCCAAAGTACTGGAGTTTCAGCTTTAGCATCATTCCTTCCAAAGAAATCCCAGGGCTGATCTCCTTCAGAGTGGACTGGTTGGATCTCCTTGCAGTCCAAGGGACTCTCAAGAGTCTTCTCCAATACCACAGTTCAAAAACATCAATTCTTCGGCGCTCATCCTTCTTCACAGTCCAACTCTCACATCCATACATGACCACAGGAAAAACCATAGCCTTGACTAAACGGACCTTAGTCGGCAAAGTAATGTCTCTGCTTTTGAAAATGCTATCTAGGTTGGACATAACTTTTCTTCCAAGGAGCAAACGTCTTCTAATTGCATGGCTGCAGTCACCATCAGCAGTGATTTTGGAGCCTAAAAAAATAAAGTCTGNACCTCAGTCGGCAAAGTAATGTCTCTGCTTTTGAAAATGCTATCTAGGTTGGACATAACTTTTCTTCCAAGGAGTAAGCGTCTTCTAATTTCATGGCTGCAGTCACCATCTGCAGTGATTTTGGAGCCCAAAAAAATAAAGTCTGACACTGTTTCCCCATCTATTTCCCATGAAGTGATGGGACCAGATGCCATGATCTTCATTTTCTGAATGTTGAGCTTTAAGCCAACTTTTTCGCTCTCCTCTTTCACTTTCATCAAGAGGCTTTTTAGCTCCTCTTCACTTTCTGTCATAAGGGTGGTGTCATCTGCATATCTGAGGTTACTGATATTTCTCCCAGCAATCTTGATTCCAGCTTGTGTTTCCTCCAGAAAAATGGTACAGACGGCCCAGTTTGCAGGGCCTGCAGATGTAGAGAATGGATGTGTGGACAAAAAGTGGGAGAAGAAGGATGGAAGGAATTGGGAAATTGCGATTGACATGCACATGTAAACACGACCATGTGTAAAATGGATGCCTAGTGGGAAGCTGCTTTATAGCTCAGGGAGCTCATCTCAGTGCTCTGTGATGACCTAGAGGGGTGAGACGGGGGAGAGTCCAAAAGGAACGGGATATATATGTGTGTGTGTGTGTGTGTGTGTGTGTATGTAGTTGATTCCCATCTTTGTACAGCAGAAGCTAGCATAGTATTCTGAAGCAACTGTACTGCAATTTTAAGTAAAAGCTAATTGCCACACCCAGAAATAGAACTTCTACCTCTTCACCTGTCTTTGTCCATGCAAAAGAGACAGATACCTGCATATCTGAAATTTCATAAAGAGATCACTCTGTACATTGAGAATGAAGTGTGAGGTGGTGATTGAGAGGGAGAGATGAAAACAGTAGAAATTAGTTAGAAGGCCTTCACTGTCTCAGCTCTAGTACCGGTGGGTACTTTTGACTGTGAGGATGGCAAGATAGTTATTTCAGAGTTGTCAAGTCACAAAGGATCCTAGAGGAAGGGTAAGATTTTGCTTGCTATTGTGGGACTCCGTCACCTGTCAGATGTTTTCAGCCTATTGTTAAAGTGTCCAGATTTACCGCACTGATATCTTTTTTGTGATACAGTCCCCTTTATCAAGAATAGGCTTTTCCTAATGAAGTGTGACTCCACGAGGTATATTATTTCCTAAGATGTCCCCAAATCAGCAGCACTGGCTCCTGCATGGAGGCAGACGCTTATTCATGACACCCTAATTCCTTATCTGTTCCCTGCTGACCAGAATCTGAAAAAGAATAGATACATGTAACTGAATCACCTTGCTGTACTCCTGAAACTAACATAGCATAGTTAACTAACTCTACTCCAAAAAAAAAAAAAAAGACTCATGATGAATATCCAATGAGTTGATGTAGGCGGACATGCATTGCAAACAACAAATTGCTATTAAAATATAAAGCATTATTATATAAGCAGTGTATAAGATGTCAGCAAATTGATTTGAACTAATGTGGTTTCCCTGATGGCAGGAATGGAGAAAACTAAATAATAGAGAGTCTGAAATTGATGGCCAGAGGCTGTGATTATTTAAAATGAGCTGCAGTGTTGTCAGTGAGAGGACTCTGGCTTTGCAAAACAGGGCCCCCATTCTCCCCTGATTTTTCTTCTTTGTGTCTGTGAATTGTCTGCAATTTTGGTCTTTAAAGAGATAATACTAGATCACCTTGTCAGATGAGAAGAAAAGAGCAGTTATTTGTTGTCTGAGTGGGTTTTGTTCATATTTAAAGATTTTAACGAAATCCATTTTAGACAACACCATCATCTAGCTGAAAAAATAAGGGAGACAGAGTAATTTTTGATGGTGACTGTGGTTAAGGTTGGCAACTTAAACACCCTTATTACCTTTAAAAATCTATTCTTGCTGATGGTTTTGCTAGAATAAAGAAGGCTTTTTACATTTAGATAGTATCAGCCTCTATATTCAGAGCTGAGTATTTAATTTGGTGAACGGGGAGAACGTACAAAATGCAGTGCAAATTGTAGTTCTGTTGCCAAGAAGGAGAAAACCTCGACCTGCGTGGATTTATTCAGCTGGGGAGACGAGATGTATCCGATAGAAAAAGTGAGAAGACAAGTTTGTAAGTGATTAGGAGTCTGGTAAGTGATACACAGGGTTTCACTGGTGTCTCAGAGGTAAAGAATCCTCCTGCCAATGGAGGAGACAGAAGATACACGGGTCCTATTCCTGGGTCGAGAACCCCTGGAGGAGGAAATGGCAACTCACTCCAGTATTCTTGCCTGGGAAATCCCACGGACAGAGGAACCTGGCGAGCTACAGTCAGTGGGGTCGCAAAGAGTTAGATGTGACTTAGCAACTAAACAACAACAACAAAAATGATACACGCGAGTGGCCCCAGGCAGAACTCAGGCATGCAGCAACCACAGTGGCCATGCTTTTTGGAGGTGGAAAGGGACTCTACAGGATGAATGACATTAGAATTGATCAACTCCCAAATTAATTTTTTTTACATTTATTCTTTTCAGTACTCTTGGTATTGTCATAATTTGAAATGATGCAGCTTTTGTTTTAATTGGTGCTCAGTAAGAATTAAATATTTTGTTATAATGACAGTGTGATATACTTTTTATAAGCACTTGACTATTTTTGTAAAAACAGTGGGGAAAAAAAACAAAGCTTTCATGACTTTCATTTTCCAGACAAGGAATTTAAGACTCACCTACATCCACAAACTGAGTCAGTGACAGAGAGTAAACTAACACACAGCTTTGGTAGTACTGTGGATGATTTTGTAGATAAAGGACAAGCATGTCCTTTGCACTGTGAAATGTAGTTGAGATCTAAAGTGATTAACAATCTGGGGTTTTAAAACATCACATACAGTGAGTGGACAGTCCAGATAAGGATGGGGCCATGGGGCCTCTGTACAGTGAGATGTGTATTAACTGTTACATAAATATTTGTGAAGGTTTAAATGTTTTTGTAGTCCTTTGATACTGGATTTGGAGTTTTGCATCTTGTCACTTAAAACTGGAATATGACAAAAACAGGGCAAGAGTGTAATAAAGGATGCCAATTAATAAAATGATTTTGATTGTTGTTTTTCAGCCTTTAAGTTGTGTTTGACTCTTTTCGACCCCATGGACTGCAGCATGCCAGACTTCCCTGTCCTTCACTCTCTCCCAGTGGCTTCCCTGGTGTCTTAGACCGTAAAGGATCTGCCTGCAATGCAGGAGACCTGGGTTCAATCCCTGGGTTGGGAAGATCCCCTAGAGGAGGGCATGGCTACCTATTCCAGTATTCTTGCCTGGAGAATTCCATGGACAGAGGAGACTGGTGGGCTGCAGTTCATGGGTTCTCAAAGAGTTGGACATGACTGAGTGACTGAACACTTTCACTGTCTCCCAGAGTTTGCTCAAATTCATGTCCACTGAGTTGATGATGCTATCTAACCAATCTCATCCTCTGCTGACCTCTTCTCCTTCTGCCTTCAGTCTTTCTTAGCATCAAGGTTTTTTTCCAGTGAGTCAGCCCTTCAGATCAGGTGGCCAAAGTACTGGAGCTTCAGCATCAGCATCAGCCCTTCCAATGAAGATTCAGGGGTGGTTTTCTTTAGCATTGATTGGTTTAATCCTAATGCAGTCTTTCATACATCCAATAAACCATTATTCATTGCATACTTATTGTGTGCCAGACACTTGTTTCAGGCTTTACTATGTAGAGATGACTAAAAAATGAATTCTGTAATGGAGGAGACAAAAAAGAGCTTGTAAATGGCTAGGTCTGACTTACATTGAATCCTTCAACAGAGTTGAGTAGGAAAGGGTTGAGAGCCTGGAGGGAGGAAAAGTGAATTCTGTTCAGGGCCTCCTCTGAGTGAGATTCCCTTTTCCGTGTGGTTTATCACAGGGTGTTGAATATAGTTCCCTGTGCTATATAATAGCAGGACCTTGTTGTTTATCCATTCTATATTAATAGTTACATCTGTTAACCTCAACCTCCCACTCCATTCATCCCTCAACTCCCCTCCCTCTTGGCAAACACTGGTCTGTTCTCTGTGTTTGTTTCAGTATTTTCGATTCATTTGTGTCATATTTTAGATGCTACATAATATGTGACATTATACGCATTTGTCTATCTCTGACTTATGTCACTTAGTATAATCTCTAGGTTATCCATGTTGCTAGAAATGACATTATTTCATTCTTTTTCGTGGCTGAGTAATATTCCATCATGTATATGGACCCCATCTTCTTTATACATTTCTCTGTTGATGGACACTTAGGTTGCTTCCGTGTCTTCTCAACAAGTTCTGTTTTAAAACACCATAGGAACTGAATGGGCCTGTGTATTTTTATTTGACCAGCAAACAATATTAAATACCAACAGACTACCAAATAAATCTACTGAAACAATAGAAACAGTGACAGACTTTATTTTCTTGGGCTCCCAAATCACTGCAGGTGGTGACTGCAGCCATGACATTAAAAGACACTTGCTCCTTGGAAGAAAAGTTATAACCATCCTAGACAGCATATTAAAAAGCAGAGACATTACCTTACTGACAAAGGTCCATCTAGTCAAAGCTATGGTTTTTCCAGTAGTCATATATGGATGTGAGTGGTGGACTATAAAGAAAGCTGAGCACAGAAGAATTGATGCTTTTGAACTGTGGTGTTGGAGAAAACTCTTGAGAGTCCCTTGGATTGCAAGGAGATCCAACCAGTCCATCCTAAAGGAAATCAATCCTGAATATTCATTGAAAGGACTGATGCTGAAGCTAAAGCTCCAATACTTTGGCTACCTGATGTGAAGAACTGACTCACTTGAAAAGACCCTGATGCTGGGAAAGATTGAAGGCAGGAGAAGGGGACAACAGAAGATGAGATGGTTGGATGGCATCACCAACTCAATGGACTTGAGTTTGAGCAAGCTCTGGGAGTTGGTGATGGACAGGGAAGCCTGGCATGCTGTAGTCCATGGGGTTGCAAAGAGTCAGACATGACTGAGCGACTGAACTGAACTGAACCAAATAAATCTACATCCTCTGCCATTATGCCTTCAAAAAAGAAAGCGTCCTGCAGGGCCAAAGCAATAGAGTAGTCTTGCCACACATACAATTTCAGCTGAGAAAATGGAGCTCTGAGAAGTGTGCACCAGATTCTTACTGTGGTTACTGATTCTAATTTTTATATGTTATAAATTTGTTTAAAAATAAGATTTTGTTTTATCTCTTTAATGTGTACAGTACTAGGACAAGTTCAGCAGAGCCATCTGTGGTATCCTCAGTGGCTGATTTTTAGGTACTGCCTTGATTTCCTCTGCAGATGGAGAACTCACTACCTCTTTCCTTCTCAGGTATTGGCACAGCACGGCCACCTATGCTATAGCCACCGAGGTGAGTGGGGGCCTCCAGCACCTGCCCCCCGTCCATCACCCTATATACCAGTGGCCCAGGGACCTGCTCAAACCCGACCTGGTCCTGCTGCTCACCGTGAGCCCCGAGGAGAGGATGCAGAGAATTGAGGGCCGAGGCATGGAGAAGACCAGAGAGGAGGCTGAGCTGGAGACCAACAGCATATTTCGTCAAAAGTAGGTGTCCTGATGTGATGTGAGGGGGAGGGGTCTCTGGCTGTGGTGATGACTCAGAAACAGCACTGACTCCAGGAGAATGGAGGAGATGACATGGCTCCCATTTTCCAAGCCAGCAAGGCAGTATCCTCCTAGTTAGAGTCACCCCTTCCCCTGGGTCGGTTCCCTGGGGCTCCAGTGAGGTTGTTCTGTAGCCAGGGGATACCTTCCTCCTAGGCCTGGCTGTGTCAGCGGCAGGGTGAATCTGAGTGAGACAGCACGCCTTTCTGGGCCATCGTAACAGGACGCGCATGAGCACTGTCTGATGGCCACACTGGGAGTCTTATCTGCTAGGGGCTCCCTGTCTGTCCGGCGTTTACTTCTGATGCTCTGTAACCCTTGCAAGGACAATATTAGCCATGTTTTACAGCTTCCAAAACTAATGCTCAAAATATTAAGTGATTTGTCTAGCACAGGAGGCATAAGAGACATGGGTTCAATCCCTGGGTTGTGAAGATGCTCTGGAGGAGGGCATGGCAACCCACTCCAGTATTCTTGCCTGGAGAATCCCCAGGATGGAGGAGCCTGGCAGGCCGGCTGCAGTCCGTGGGGTTGCAAAGAGTCGGACACAACTGAGCAACTAACAGTTACTCCCTTACTTAACCATACGTTTGTTTTCCACGTCTCTGATTCTTTTGGTTTTATAAATAAGTTCCTTTGAACTGTTTTTTTTTTTTTTTTTTAGATCCGACATGTAAGCGATATGTGATATTTGTCTTTCCCTGTCTGACTTGCTTCGCTCAGTGTGACAGTCTCTAGGTCCATCCGTCCATGTCACTGCAGATGGCACTGTTTCATTCGTTTTTATGACTGAGTCTGGGTACTCGTTTTAACCACAAAGCTCTAGAGTTTTGGTCACATGATCGTCCCTGGGCATTCCGCACATGCAAAGGCTGGTTAACACCAGAAGAGGAGGTGGAATTCTGTGCAATTGCAGAAGAGTCCTAAGTGAAAACAGTGCTCATGCCAAGGACCTCTGGCTTGTGCAGAATCCTTCAGGGTGCCGACTCCTGAGAAAATTGCCACTGGGAAACTTAATCTCTCTGAGCGTCTGCCCCTTTCTTTGCCAAATGGGGATAAATGACAATGATTCTACTCCTAAAAGTTACTCTTGAGTATAAAATGAGAAGAATATGCAGAATGCTAAGGCTTGGCAGTACTAGGCGTTCAATAAAGGCTAACTATAAAATATTATTAATTTTTCATTTATTAAACTAGATGTGTTAAATGTTTCCTGTGCACAGCAAGTTGCCTGGGGTGGGGGGAGTGAGCTTAACCAGATGGGGACCTGGCTTCAAGCTGTTTGTATTACCGTAGGAAAACAACATTTGCACGAAGGGCTGTGTTAACACATGGGCTGACTCTTTCATTCTGCCTATCTCCAGGGTAGAAGTGTGCTACCAGCGGATGGAGAACCCCGGCTGCCACGTGGTGGATGCCAGCCCGTCACGAGAAAAGGTCCTCCAGATGGTGTTAAGTGTAATCCAAAATAATTGCAATTAATTGTAGTTACTCCAGGCCAGGCGACACATTTTACTAACCTGATGCTGTTTGATCCATCCACGACTGGTTGTGCGATTTTCCCAGATTTCAGTTGCATAAAGCGTGTTGTGTGTCAGAAGAGTGGACGTTTCAGTTTTACCTAAATTGTTGTTCTCCTGACCAAAGAACCCATGTGGCTGCCATCTGCCAAGTATAATGAACGTTTGCTTGGAATGGGTTCTTAAGCTACACCCCCACCGAGTCCTTCCAAGGTGTGTCTCCTCTAGAAAGCGCAAGGTGGACAGAAGCGACCGAGAAGGTCATCCAGATCCGTGGAAGCCACCACCCCCCGCCCCCCCGACCTGGCGCTCCCTGTGTGTGTGCAGGCTTGCGTCCTGAAGAACGTGTCTGCGTGTCCCAGCTATCAGAACCCATCTCGGGGTGGCGAACTCTGAGCAAGAAACATCTGGCTTGTGTCTGAGGCTTCTGGCCCATAAACGGGTCCTCTTGGTTAGCACTACAAAGTCAAACGCAGAGGAGGCCACCGCGAGAGGCTCTGAATACAAACACACCGAGAGTCCTTGGATTCTGTTCTGCTGATTTACGTTCCTCTCCTTTCCTCCGAAAACATGGCTTTGGATGGAAGGAGTGGTCTGCATGGAGCTCGATGCTCTAAGGGCTTCCCTGGTGGTGCTAGTGGTAAAGAACCCACCTGCCAGTGCAGGAGACTTAAAAGACGCTGGTTCCGTCCCTGGGTCTGGAAGATCCCGTGGAGGAGAGCATGGCAACCCACTCCTGTATTCTTGCCTAGAGAATCCCATGGACAGAGGAGCCTGGCGGCTACAGGGGTTAAGAGTCTGACATGACTGAAGTGACTGATGCATTAAACGGAGCCAGTCCAGTCGTGCATTTGTGCTGAAGTTTACATCTTGTTTGTCCTCCGTCTAGGGGGTGCGTTTTACTAATCAGAACCGAAGTCAAGAAGCTGAATGTAACACTTGCTATATGTTTTTATTAGACAGATGCAATTTATCCTGCTGAGTAAGCGGTAGGATATGGGATCCTGGAACGGGATTTCTCAATGAATTATCTTGCACTTGAATGTCTTATGAGTGCCCGTGCAATTGGTATTGAGATTTGTTTGGCTCGAAGAAAAAAAAATAGCTGAGAAAACAGAAACTTAATAGTCTGGAGGCCTTGGGTGAGTCATTTAACATCATGTAACTTGATCTAAAAAGTGACAGTAATTCTTTATTTTTCTTAAGGCATTGGGTGACCTAGGTGATTACTTAAAATTCCTCCCAGTTCTAAGATAGATTGAATCTGTGAACTACTTTAGGGAAGTGGCTCAAGAAGACATCTCAGAAAAATTTAAGGCATTGTCAGGTTTATCACATGGACTCTTAAATTTTAATAAAGTTTATATTAGCTGTATCATTATTTTTCAAAAGAACAGTAGGTAATTTATGCATAGTATATGTACATATATGGGCTTCCTCAGTGGCTCAGCAGTAAAGATTCTATCTGCAATGAAGGAGCCACAGAAGATGCGAGCTCAGTCCCTGGGTCAGAAAGATCCCCTGGAGGAGAAAATGACAACCCACTCCAGTCTTCTTGCCTGGAGGATCCTGTGGACTGAGGAGCCTGGCGGGCTCTAGTCCATGGGGTCAAGAAAAGTTGGGCAGGACTAAAGTCACTGAGCATGGCACATATGTATGTATATAAATATTTAATTTTAGGTAAATATTTTTTAAAGCTGATAAATCATGCTTGGGTGAAGATGGGTATCTAATTAGGCTGTTGGTGTTATTGACTTCAAACATTTTCAAAAGCATATGCTGGCACCTAAAAACAAACGTTTAATGCTTTCTGTATGTACCTTGCCAATGGATACACTTGCTGTGGTTTTCTCAGCTACTCTGTTGTCACAGAATGTGTGGGTTTTCTTGAAGGTGATCCCCCAGTATGCCTCTTGTAAGGGAGGGGATTTGGGGTTAAAGAAGTGAAAAGATGTGAATTTGTGGTCAAAATGCTTTCAGAGGAAGAGGAAGGCATTTTTGTTTCGTTTTGAACATCATTTCAAGAAAGTGCAATCCCTTCCTCATTGCAGATGTTAAAGAGATTTAGTCCTCTAACCTAATAATTCTTCATCCCCTTGTCTTTATATACTGAAAGGGATGAGATCACTGAGTATGAGATAGCCCCTCCTGCCTGGAAAACGATAATAAGGAATCATCTGTTTGACTTTGTTTTGTTCCCACTTTTGTTTCTGTTCCTGAAATAGACCTTGAGTGTCCCAAATATTTATTCTTCATCTCTGCCACAGTGATAGAACTTTGAGTTTGACACATCACTGCCAGGAATTTCCAAGTCTTTCTTACCCCTGGGAGTGGCCAAGTGACCACTCCGTGACAGGTCCTTTCCATGAGCAGAAGGGGATTAGGAATGTCAGGGGGAGGGCAGCCCCCTCCCCTTTTAACCCTGCACACGCTTGCTATTCAGGATGGTGGTAAGGCATTTGGGGGTCAGTGAGGACAGTGACCCTACACAGCTGGGGAAGCAGAATGAGTGGAGCGGCCGTCACTTACGAGAACGGGTAAGCTCTGGGCATGGGTGTGTGTCTGGGGCTCCAACCTGGAGGGTGCGTCCATCTGGGGACACGGCTTCTGCACGCAACCTCAGTGCCCACCTTCTCCGTTTGCTTCCCTTCGTAGAAGCAGGTGTCTGGGTTTCTTGCTTGTTTTGTTCTGTTTTCTACACTGCTGCTGCTGCTAAGTCGCTTCAGTCGTGTCCAACTCTATGCGACCCCACAGATGGCAGCCCATTGGGCTCCGCCATCCCTGGGATTCTCCAGGCAAGAACACTGGAGTGGGTTGCCGTCTCCTTCTCCAATGCATCAAAGTGAAAAGTGAAAGTGAAGTCGCTCAGTCATGTCTGACTCAGTGACCCCATGGACTGCAGCCTACCAGGCTCCTCCGTCCATGGGATTTTCCAGGCAAGAGTACTGGAGTGGGGTGCCATTGCCTACACTAGAATCCTCGTTTTTTGCTGACGTTTCTCTCTGTGAAATGTCTCTCTCCTCTAGCAACAGTTGTGAAGCATTTTAAAAATGTTTAGACCCTGGTATCATTTTGGAATATGTACCAAAGAAATGATCAGTAACTCACAGAAAAATTTTTCATCGTATCTGCATAATGTACTTCAAGGAAGTGGAATGTATTTACTTAATGGGCACACTTGTTTTATTGCCCTCTGCTTTATTGTGCTTCACAGATATTGTGTTGCTTACAGGTTGAAAGTTGGAGGCAACCCTATG
The DNA here is from genome assembly GCA_006410635.1 of Cephalophus harveyi. Lineage (NCBI taxonomy): Eukaryota > Metazoa > Chordata > Mammalia > Artiodactyla > Bovidae > Cephalophus > Cephalophus harveyi. Next base: position 310,687 of record SJYT01053331.1, read on the forward strand.
TCGAGCAAGTCTATCGGTGCTGCTCATTGACAAATGAGCTGGCACACAGGATCTTAGTTCCCTCACCAGGGATGAACCTGGTTATCTGAGAGCCTGATGGAGATGTACAATGAGATGAATTCTGTTGTCACGCCTGCTCACACAGCACCCATACTGTAGCCTATGGATCAAGAAGACTTTCAAGTCGTTATTTAAGGAATGCATTTCATAAAGCTTTAGCTGCCATAGATGGTGATTCCTCTGATGGATCTGGACAAAGTCAACTGAGAATCTTCTGGAAGGGACTCACCATTCTAGATGCCATTGAGAACATGGAACTTCCCTGGTGGTCGAGTGGCTGAGAGTTCACCTCGCAGTTTTGAGGACACAGGTTTGATCCCTGGTTAGGGAACTAAGACCCTACCTGCCACACAATAGCTAGGCCCGAGTGCTGCTAGCACTGAGCCCTAGCACCTCAACTAGAGAGTCCTAGTTGTTCAGTTGCTAAGTTGTATCTGGCTCTTTGCGACCCCATGGGCTGCAGCACGCCAGGCTTCCCTGTCCTTCACGATCTCCCAGAGCTTGCTCACCACTGAGTCGGTGATGCCATCCAACCATCTCATCCTCTGTCGTTCCTGAGAGCCACAATGAAAGAGCCTGCATGGTGCAATGAAGATCCTGAGTGCCATAGCTAAGACCAGATGCACCCAAATATATAAATAAATAAATAAATATTTTTTAAAAAGAACATTAATGAGGAGGAAGGAACTGCAGTGTGGTGGAAACAGAAAACGAATTATAATCAGAAGTGAAGCTTGAAGATGTGGCTGAATGACTGCAATCTTATGATAAAACTTTAATGGATTAAGAGCTTCTTCTAATGGGTGAGCAAAGGAAGTGGTTTTTTGAGATGGACTCTACTCCTGTTTAAAGATGCTGTAAAGATTGTTGAAATGACAACCAAGGATTTAGAATATTACATAAACTTAGCTGATAAAACAGTGGCAGGGTTTGAGAGGCTTGATTACAATTTTGAGAGACTTTCTACTGTGGGTGGAATGCTCTCAAACATTTGTGTGCTTAGGTGTAATGTGCATTGATTAAATTATTGTTTAGTTGCTCAGTTATGTCCGACTGCAGCCCACCAGGCTTCTCTGTCCATGGGATTTCCCAGGCAAGAACACTGGGAGGGGGCTGCCATTTCCTTCTCCAGGGGATCTTCCCAACCCAGGGATTGAACCCAGGTCTCCTGAATTGGGAGTCAGATTCTTTATACCTCTGAGCCACCTGGGAAGTCCTGGTATTGATTAAGTACACTAGGGTAAATCCTTCACTGAAATGCTAAGCAGGATGCACCAAGGGACTTCTCTGGCGGTCCAGTGGTTAAGACTTTGCCCTCCGATGCAGGAGGTGTGGGTTTAATCCCTGCTTGATAAGCTAAGATCCCACATACCTCCAGCCAAAAAAACAAAATATAGAGGCAACATTGTAACAAATTTAATAAAGACTTTAAAAATGGTCCACATTAAAAAACAAATCTTTAGAAAATTTTCTTGCACCTAAGATGTAAATATCAAAAATACTTCTTTTTTCCCCCCCGAGACAGCCCATGATTTAAATTTCAGCAAAAATGAAGGTATAGCTAAAACCCTTTTAATTATAAGCAAGGTTGGCTGATTCAAAATGGAAATTCTATGCTGAGCAGCAGTATGGCTTCATGGGTGCTAGGAGATAACGGTCTTTATGTCTTTGGTTTGCTTCCCATTCAAACTTGTTTTTCTTTAAATTTTGAGCCCAGGAGTCAGACACTAAGCTGTGCCTCACATGGACATATATATCCCCAAGCAAATTTATTTAATCTTCAGGGCTCTGTAAATGCATGCTCAGACACTCAGTTGTGTCTGACTCTGTGTGACCCTACGGACTGTAGCCCACCAGGCTCCTCTGTTCATGGGATTCTCCGGGCAAGAATACTGGATTAGGGTGGCCGTTTCCTTCTCCAGGGGATCTTCCCAACCCAGGGATCAAACCTGGGTTTCCTGCATTGGCAGACGGATTCTTTACCGCTGAGCCACCTGGGAAGCCCTCTGCAAATGCAGTGCTATTCATATACTTATTTTCTTAGAATGAACAGGGAGAGGAGAAATGGTGGTTGGCCTTCCCACCACCCCCACCCCCTGCCCCAGGAAAGCTTTTTTTTTTTCTTCCTCTCACTTTAAAAGCATAGTAACTTTATGAAATTCATTCAGTCTGCCTCTGAGATCTATAACTAGGAGGAGATATTGTTTCTTTATGATACCTAAAAATAATCTGGTCTTTTTCACCAGCAACATAACTGGTTACTAGACATAAAAGTCTTTAGTCCTATCGAGTTTCAACCTCCCTAGCATTTGATGTCTTAACATCCCCTTTAGGTAACGTGGGCTCTTTTAGAGAGAAGCTCAGGGGCTCCAATATCTGTCTTCAAAGACCCACGCTGGCCTCTCCCCAGGATGGCATCTGGGTGCCTGGGGCCAGAAGTGTCATTTCAGCAAAGCTGGGGCAGGGGAAGTGTGGGTGAGAGTCACGGCATCCTCTCTCTAGTTGGAAGAGGGTTGCCCTGCCCATGTGGGTGATTGAGATTTGTTTTTTGTGGCTGTTTCTAAGGAACCTGGCCTCGGTGTAGGTCTCCTTGGCGCTCAGGTCTCTGGAGCATTTGTCTCCTGTCCAGCTCCGCAGTCCTCTTCCAGCTCTGGGTTCAAGGCCTTGGAGCTCCCTCCCCAGGGCCCATAGACTCTCAGGGTGTCTTCAGAGTCACGATTGAATGGGAGTGCCTGAGAGCAGCCAAGAATTCAGCGCTCTCCTGGGAAGATGCCAGAGTCCGGGTTCACTGCAATCATTTCTTTGATTTGCATCTCAGCTGTCAGGGGCCAGTACTCCTTCCTCGATTTTCACATCTTATCTCCCTTGGGGCTCCCCGGGGGGAGTGGCTGAAGTCTCAGGGTCCTTCCTGAGTGCCCTTAGGGCTCACCAGCTCACACTGGAGGGCTGTAGTCACTGATGGCATTGATAGGGCAGGAAATTGTCCATCTCTCAGATATATATATTTTATATGTGTGGGTGAACTCTAAAGAAAGCTGAGTGCCAGAGAATTGATGCTTTTGAATTGTGGTGTTGCAGAAGACTCTTGAGAGTCCCTTGGACTGCAAGAAGATCCAAACAGTCCATCCTAAAGGAGATCAGTCCTGGGTGTTCATTGGAAGGACTGATGCTAAAGCTGCAACTCCAGTACTTTGGCCACCTCATGCGAAGAGGTGAGTCCTTTGAAAAGACCCTGATGCTGGGAAAGAATGAAGGCAGGAGGAGAAGGGTATGCCAGAGGATGAGATGGATAGATGGCATCGCCGACTCAATGGACATGAGTTTGAGTAAACTCTCGGAGTTGGCGGTGGACAGGGAGGCCTGGTGTGCTGTGGTTCATGGGGTCACAAAGAGTCAGACATGACTGAGTGAACTGAACTGAACTGATATATATATGGCTTCCCTCATAGCTCAGTTGGTAAAGCAACCGCCTGCAATGCAGGAGACCTGGGTTCAAACCATGGATTGGAAAGATCCCCTGGAGAAGGGAATGGCAACCCACTCTAGTATGCTTGCCTGGACAATCCCCATGGACAGAAGAGCCTGGTAGGCTACTGTCCATGGAATCAGAGTCAGACATGACTTAGCAACTAAACTACTATGCATATATATATATATATATATATATTTCAAATTCTTATCCATTATTGGTTGTTAGAAGATATTGAAAATAGTTCCCTGTGCTTACAGTAGATCTTGTTGGTTATCTATTTTATATACAGTAGTATGTATCTGTTAACCCCAAATTCCTAATTTATCCCTTCCCCACCCTTTCCCGCTTTGGTAACCTTACCTTGGTGTTCAATGTCTTTGTCTGTTTTCGTTTTGTAAATAAATTCATTTGTGTCATTTTTTAAGATTCCACATGTAAGTGATATCACATGGTATTTTTCCTTCTCTGTCTTTCTTCACTTAGTATGATCATCCGCAAGACCGTCCGTGTTGCTGTAAATTGCCTTATTTCATTCTTTTCTGTGACTGAGTAGTGTTCCACTATCTGTATAGACCACATCTTTATCTGTTCATCTGTTGATGCAAATTGAAGTTGCTTTGTTTGTTTTATTTGCCCTTTCCAGGTAAGAGGCTCCCCTCAGGTTCTGGTAATGCCTGGCAGTGCTCATGACTGATGTGAAAGGTTAGCAACTGTGTGTGCAGCTTTTGGTCTCATTGAGTGAAGCTTCCGTCTTCTGAGTTATTGCTTTAGATCCTCAACCAAACTCCTGAGTGATCGGTCTTCACCTTGTACACTCTTTAAGGTTCAGATCTTATTACAACTCTTCCCTGGAGAAAGAGGACCAACCAGGGCTCTGGTCAGACTGACTCACAGGCTGAATTCAGCAACTGAATTCAGCTGTGGGCTTCCCTCATAGCTCAGTTGGTAAAGAATCTGCCTGCAATGCAGGAGACCCTGGTTCAATTCCTGGGTTGGGAAGATTCTCTGGAGAAGGGTTAGGCTACCCACTCCAGTATTCTTGGGCTTCTCTGGTGGCTCAGCTGGCAAAGAATCCGTCTGCAATGTGGGAGACCTGGGTTTGATTCCTGGATTGGGAAGATCCCCTGGAGAAGGGAAAGGCTACCCCCTCCAGTATTCTGGCCTGGAGAATTCCATGGACTGTATAGTTCATGGGGTCGCAAAGAGTCAGACATGACTGGGCGACTTTGCCTTTCACTTTCTGAAGTCGTAGTGTCTCCAACTATGTCACTTGATGTCACTCTCCAGCCATGAGAAGGAGGCACATAAGGAGTGCATTGTCCAGGTGGAAATTTGAATATGCCCACAAACCACTGTTGACATACTCCCTGTGGCTGCAGGAGGTGCTTACAAGTCAGGGGACAGTTTACTTTGCCTGGGGAGTCAAGAAAAGTTTCAGAAAGATAAAAGATACATAGAATAAGTACCTATGCATTAAACTGAGTTGAAATGGACAATTCTTGCCCAAACACTCTGTCTTGTAACTCTCCTTCCTTAGGGCTTGTCCCATTCAGTGACTGCTTTGACTCATTAATTTTCATAAGTGAACTGATTTTAGCATTTTTGAGGGTATAAATTAAATCATTGTTGTTCAGTCGCTCAGCTGTGTCCGACTCTTTTTGACCCCATGGACTGACTGCAGCACTCCAGGCTCCCCTGTCCGTCACCATCTCCCTGAGTTTGTGCAAACTCATGTCCGTTGAGTCCGTGATGCCATCCAGCCATCTCATTCTCTGTCGCCCCCTTCTCCTGCTGCCTTCAATCTTTCCCAGCATCAAGGTCTTTTCCATGAGTCAGCTCTTTGTCTCAGGTGGCCAAAGTATTTAGCATCAGTCCTTCCAATGAATATTCAGGGTTGATTGGCTGGTTGGATCTCCTTGCTGTCCAAAGGACTCTCAAGAGTCTTCTCCAGCAGTACAGTTCAAAAGCATCAATTCTCTGGTGCTCAGTCTTCTTTATGGTCCAACTCTCACATCCATACATGACTACCAGAAAATTAAATACAAAGTATAGATTAAGTACAAAACATCTCATTTAGACCTGCTTATTTCATTTGCAGATTGGGTGTCCAAATCTATTCTGCAGGTTTTCATTTTTAATCTTGAAGTTTATAAACAAGTAGAATATTTAAGATATTGGCGTACAAAACACTGTAACAAATTGAGTTTAGTTTGATCCCATATTAGGACTCATTCATGCTAACTCTTCTTCTCTATTTTGTTTGATGAACACTAACTTTTCAGTTCAGTTCAGTCACTCAGTCATGTCCAGACTCTCTGTGACCCCATGGACTGCAGCATGCCAGGCTTCCCTGTCCATCACCAACTCCAGGGATGTCCATTTGGTTTACAGCAAATGCATCACATTTCCACTAGAGGGAGGAGAAGTGCTAATTTTAAAAACTGAGGAATGAGCTGTTCTTTTTGCCCAGATCACCACTCCCCTCATTACACACTGTGCTTAGAAAAACAGTGGCAATTCCTTTCATTTTTATTTAAATGTCTGCTCCAAAGGGAGAACAGAGGACAAACCATGGAACATTTCTAGGTCAGAGTAGCAATTCTTTAAAAGTGGCTGATTTCTTGCTTCATGAGTTCTAAGCACAGCCCTGGGGTCAAAAACATTTTCAAAGGAAGATGTTAGTGATCAGAGAAAGCCATCTCTTTCTTTAATGGTTGTGGAAAATGGGGCCCAGAGAGAGGGTTGCCCTGCCTGAGATCGGAGAATTTTCTAATAGCAGATGCAAAAATAGAAATGCTGCCCAGTTCTTTTCCTACTGCTCTTTAGAATGCAGTCGATGGGGTCAACATATCTAATCTAATGCTGTAGCTATTTTAGACACACACCTATGTATATGCTTTTGTACACATATACGAATGCATGTATTTTCCACCCTCTGACTTTTGGGGTCTGGCATTAAGAAACATTCTGGGGCTTTTATGCATCCTTGTTTATTTGCTCTTAATCCTCCCCCTATCCCAACTCCCCTCTCCATATTACTCTAGATGCAAAAGACAGTGCTTATGTAGGATGTGGCTGATGAATTCAGCAAGGTCCAAGATCTTGTAATTACTGACCAATCAGCAAAATGCCCTAGTTTAAAGAACACACCATAAACTTTCCTGTGAACTCTCCAAAATTTTTATTAACATGCATGACATTAGAGGTTGTGCTTATTTTGCCATCACTGAGGGTGTCTCGTTTCTATAGAACATAACAAAGCATTTGAGGAAGCTCTCAAATTTCACTTCTGGCTAAACTCGGTCTGTAGTGCATTCTGTGCTCATCTTTGAGGGAAGAAAGATGATTTTCTGAGTTCTAACTGAAAAGCAAACAAACCCCCAAATACCCAAATCTTCTAGTCTGAAGTTGTTAAAAAAAAAAACAAAAAAGCAAGAACAGAGCAAGACCAGAGTAAATTACCGGGGTGTACTTTTGGAAGTCATTAAAAAAGATTTATTTCTACGTTTTCTGTAGTCAGAACCTCCGATAAGGAGTTTTCCCTCTGCCTCTGGAGACTCTGACTAGCCGCTCTAGTCTGTGTCTACCTGAGAGGAACTTCATCAGAAGTGAGTGGTAAAGGATTTGCCTAATGGTCCAGTGGTTAGGACTCCCTTTTGCTGTAAGGGGCAGGGGTTTGATCCCTGGTCAGAGAACTAAGGTCTCACGTTTTGTAGGGAGGAAAAAAAAAAAAAAGTTAGTGTTAGGGAAGGTGGAGATACATGTTTAAGCACTGTGGTCATCTATTTTTCTCCCTTCCATTTTTGTTGAGATATAATGGATACACTTCCCAGGTGGCCCAGTGGTAAAGAATTGGCTTGCTGGTGCAGGAGACAAGGGAGATGTGCGTTCAATCCCTGAGTCAGGAAGATCCCCTGGAATAGGAAATGTCAACCCACTTTAGTATCCTTGCCTAGAGAGCCCCATAGACAGAGGAGCCTGGTGGGCTACAGTTCACGCGGTCACAAAGAGTCAGACACAACTGAGCACACACACAGCAGTGGACACACCGCAGTATACATCTAAGGCGAACAGCATAATAACTGGACTTACACACAACACGAAATGATTATCACAAGGAGTTTAGCGACCATCCATCATCTTACGCAGATCTGAAATTAGAGTTTTTTCCTTGTGATGAGAACTCTTAGGATTTACCCTTTTAACAACTTTCACCCATAACATATAGCAGTGTTAATTATTCATGTTGTACATCACATACTTCATCTGTATTTATTTTATAACTAGGAGTTTGTGCCTTTTTACCACTTTTATCTTACCCTACCCTCCCCACTCCCGAAACCACAAAGCTGATTGTGGCCATTCTTTCAATGAAGAGATAAATCATCTTCCACTTTTATGTGCATAAATACGAAATAACAAATGAAAACACTTCTGGCTGTAAAGTAGGTGTAGGTATCATTTCCAGCTGGATGGCTCAGTGATCCTGGGTAAGATCCTCTCTGTTTGCAAAACAGGATGACCACCAGGCTTGGAGAGGAAAAAGGTCCTGCACTTTGAGTGGCCACGCTGTCATCATTGCATAATGAATGCAATTCACCTGAGACCCTTAGATCCCTTATAATTTTTGAGTGGATTGTAACATAGGATCTGTTGTTCTTGTACCATTTTTTCACTGTTGTGATAACTTGGGAAAGCCAGGTGTTGGGTTACATTCTATGTTGGTGTCTACAAACCCTTTAGATAAATGAATCTTCTGTAAAAGAACTGCCTTTAAGTTCCTTAGGGGATTCTGGTGTGACTTTTAATGTGACTAATGAGGGGCTGCTTCTTGCTGCTGGTGTGATTCCCACTCAGTGGGACCTGCTCTCCTCCTGAGACCCAGGCAGTAACCTCCACACTGCTGGCACTACCGCCCCCTACAGTCCGCTCTGTGTGCAGCACCCAGGCTGATTCTTGACAGTCACCCTTGTTCATCACACTCAGGGGTCTTCCTTCAACTCTCTTTTTGGCATTTCTCCTGAAAGGCCTTCCCCATTGCTGCTGTCACTTCAGCCGTGTCCGACTCTGTGCGACCCCATAGACGGCAGCCCACCAGGCTCCCCCGTCCCTGGGATTCTCCAAGCAAGAACACTGGAGTGGGCTGCCATTTCCTTCTCCCATGTATGAAGGTGAAAAGTGAAAGTGAGTTCTCTCAGTCGTGTCCGACTCTTCGCGACCCCATGGACTGCAGCCCACCAGGCTCCTCCGTCCATGGGATTTTCCAGGCAAGAGTACTGGAGTGGGGTGCCATTGCCTTCTCCGCCTTCCCCATTACACAGTCTGAAACACGTTTCATCATCCTCTTCCCCTGAGCGCTAACTCACGACTGCCTGTCTCTCTCCATGTCGCTCTCCAGGTCATATTTATATCCAAAGTGAAAGTGTTAGTCACTCAGTCGTTCATGTCCGATTCTTTGCGACCCCATTGACTGTAGCCCACCTGGCTCCTCTCTCCCTGGGATTCTCCAGGCAAGAATACCGGAGTGGATAGCCATTCCCTTCTGCTAGGGGATCTTCCCGACTCAGGGATCGAACCCTGGTCTCCTACATTGCAGTCGGGTTTTTTACTGTCAGAGCCACCAGGGAAGCCCTATTTATGTCCATACACACAGCTATATGCCTGTACCCATAATCAGGTATCTATCTAGGTCCATGTCGACACCTAGAGCTACACCTCTGTCTACAGGATGTGGGTGTGTTTATCTGTACTTCTGCACTAGAACACAGCTTCCATGAAGGCAAATGCTGTGTTTTCTTGTTGCTTTAATCCCACTGTCTAGAACAGTGCCTGGTGTATGATGGATACAAAATAAGTGTTTGTCAAATCGATGAGCCCATCTCCCACTTGTCAGGATTTGGGTTCTGGCTTTTACTAGCTCTGTCTGTGGACCACTTACTTAACTTTAGCGTGACTTTATTTTCTCATTTCTCCATCAAGGATGGCATCATTTCTTTCAAAGATCTGGTGTGAGAACGAGATTAGATGCTGTAATGAAGAGAAGCTGCCAGGCCTGGCCCAGAAAAGACATAAAGCTAAGGTTAATTCCCTTCTTTCTCCTTCTGTCTTGTTGAGCATATTCTGACGTTCACGAGTCTCTGAGCTCAAAGAGAAACATGTTGATTAGTATTCACTGTTGAGTCATGTCTAGAGTTGACAAAATGAGAGTTCCCGGCTCAAGAAGATTATAAACATAAACACTATAACACTATATTCCACAGGAGAGATTACAAAACACTGAGCTGATGTGCCCACAAGTTTAAGCAAGGCGATGGTAAATGTATATACATGTATAAAGTCAAGAGCAATGGTAGCTTATTTTTTAAATTTTATTAAAAGACAAAAATTGAGTTAAGAGCTATACTTTTGCTATTAGTATCTTGTAACATGAACTTAAGCGTTTACCCCATCACCCAACACAAGAGATCATGTTTCAGAAATGAAAAACACTTTCAAGAAGGCCTCTTTCCATTTGTATTAAAAAAAAAACGAACCAGGTTTCCAACAGAGAAATACCTCCCTTAGAAAGAGAAACCACTTTAGTCAATAAAAATATTAACCCTAAACATCTGTTAAGAGTTTCACGTGTGTTATTGCACACATTGTTCACATTAAACCTATGAATCAGCTACTATTATTATCTTCGATCTGTTTTAAAATGAGTTAACCAGCCCAAGGTCACAGGGCTAGTTAACCGTGGAGCCTGGAATCATCCTCTATTTGTCTGACCCTGGAGCCAGTGAGGGTCTCTGGCCATTACACTTGGAGATGACAGCAAAGCAGTCCCAGGGACAGTTTCATCCAACTAAACACATGTCAGCACCAAAAGATGAAAACGGAAAAACAGATGCATCAAGTTCTTATTTGTTGTTTACAAATGGTCTATTTACAAGTTGGGCTTCCTGGGTGGCTCAGTGGAAAGGAATCCGCTGGCCAGTGTAGGAGATGCAGGAGATGCTGGTTCGATCTCTGGGTCAGGAAGATCCCCTGGAGAAGAAAATGGCAACCCACTCCAGTACGCTTGCCTGGAAAATCCCGTGGACAGAGGAGCGTGGTAGGCTATAGTCGATGGGGTTGCAAAGAGTCAGACAGGACTGAGCAACTGAGTGTGCACGCATCCTCTATAAGTCATCATAATCCATCCTATGTAGGATGGGGTGAGATTTTAAATCACTTTATAGATGAAGGAGAAGAAGTTATAGAACTTCACTGATGCCCCCAGGTAATAAGGGGGTAGAGCCTAGACTCCACCTTCTGATTGTAGATCTTTGTTCTTTCCCCTGCTCTCCTTGACTTTCCAGGAGGAACTCCCTCCTCTACAGTTAGAGCCTTAGCCATTGACAGAGTATCTCCGCAGTGTTAGTGACTCTGGCAGCTGCCACGAGCACACAGGGCTCAGATAATCACAGACACAATCCCTCCTCCTTGGGGAAGAGACAGATAATGAACATATAAATGCAGACGATGTGAGGTCCATGGTGGTGTTTGTGCCGCAGACAAAATTAAAGTATGTGAAGGGGATTGGGAGAACCAGGTTGGGGAAAGGATTGAGATTTTAACTTGGGTTGTGTGGGGAGGCTGCTCTGCAAAAGGGAGATTTTAGTACCGGAAAGAGGTGAGAAAGCCAGCACGTGGTTATCTGGAGGGATAGGCAGACACCACTGCACGTGCAAAGGCCCTGAGGTGATGGGAGGGCTCTTGATGTGTACAAGGAACAAGTCTACAATCCTGAGGGTCATGTCTTCTGCCATGGAGGGCAAGGGCCTGTAGGTTCAGCATCTGAGGGTTTGGTGCCAACAGGCCTGTGGAGGGAATCTTCCACTGCAGGCAAAGAAGAGCCCTAAGGTAGTGAGAAATCAGAGGACAACCTAGGCAGAACACTCTTTGACATAAATCACGACAATATCATTTTCTGTCTCCTACAGTTATGGAAATAAAAAGAAAAATAAATGGGACTTAATTAAACTCAAAAGCTTCTGCACAGCAAAGGAAATCATAAACAAAACGAAAAGACAACCCACAGAATGGGAAAAAATATTTGTAAACGATGCAAACAAAAAGGGATTAACCTCCAAAATGCACAAACAGCTCATGCAGCTCAATGTCAAAAAAGCAAGGAACCCAATCAAAAAATGAGTAGAAGACCTAAATAGACATCTCTCCAAAGAAGGCGTACAGGTGGCCAACAGGCACATGAGAAGATAGTCAACATCAATAATTATTAGAGAAATGCTGATCAAAACTACAATGAGACATCACCGCACACAATCAGAATGGCCATCATCAAAAGGTCTACAGACAATATATGCTGGAGACAGTGTGGAGAAAAGGGAACCCTCCTACACTGTTGGTGGGAATGTAAATTGGTGCAGAACTATGGAGATCAGTATGGAGGTCTCCTCAAAAACTAAAAACAGAGCCATCAATGACCCAGTAATCCACTCCTGGGCACATATCAGGAGAAAACCGTGGTTTAAAAGGATACATGCGCCCAAGATTCACTGCAGCACTATTCACAATAGCTGAAACATGCATGCATGCTCAGTCACTTCAGTTGTGTTTGACTCTTTGTGACCCTGTGGACTATAGCCCGCCACTCTCCTCTGTCCATAGTATTCTCCAAGCAAGGATACTGGAGAGGGTTGCCATGCCCTCCTCCAGGGGATCTTCCCAACCCAGGGACTGAACCTGGGCCTCCTGCATCTCCTGCATTGCAGGCAGATTCTTTAGCCACTGAGCCATCTGAGAAGCCCCAGCCAAGACATGGAAACAACCTAAATGTCCATTGATAGAGGAACTGATAAAGAGATGTGGTAAATATATACAATGGAATATTACTCAGCCATGGAAAAGAGTGAAATAATGCCACCTGCAGCAACACAGATAGCCCTAGAGATTACCACACTAAGTGAAGCGAGTCACACAGAGGAAGACAAATACCACGTGACATCGCTTAGATGAAGAATCTAAGCTAAATAATACAAATGAACGTATTTACAAAGTAGAAGTGGGCTCACAGACTTAGAAAACAAACTTATCATTACCAAAGGGAAAAAGGTGGTGGGAAGGGGATAAATTGAGACTTTGGCATTGACATATTTAAAATAGATAATTAACAAGGACCTACTGTATAGCACAGGGAACTCTGCTCAATATTCTGTAATAACCTAAATGGGAAAAGAATTTGAAAAAGGATAGATGTATTTACATACCTGGATCACTTTGCAGTACACCTGAAATGAATACAACATTGTTAATCAACTATAGTCTAATAAAAATTTTAAAAAAGACTTAGCAATTGGAAGATACAATGAATATATTTAAATCAGTCAATAAAAATGAAGCAAATTAAAAAAAAAAAAGTGATTCAGGTGCAGCTTATTTACAGCCTTAGAAGGAGCCAATTCTGTTTCGTAAACATGAACAGCGTCCCCTGAGGATGGTGAAGACCTGTCAGAAGAGCATCCCTGCTGAGCTTTGGAGGAAAAGCCCTCAGCAGGACACGACCAGCTCGCTCCATGGACTGAAACCTTCCTGGCAGAGACCACACATTTTTCTATCACATTTCCCAGAAGAACTCAGGCTTCTGGGTCCGCATATATGAATGATCTAGCATGCAGTCAAATGTGGCAAAGTCACACAACACAAGCCTGTTTAATTAACAGGATGCTTAAGTGCTTGCTGGAAAGGCAGCACTCGGGCCCATTTTTTCCCTCCTTGACATTTCTGTACCCGTCTTTTCTGCATAAAGTATAATTTTTTATTGTCACAGCAAGACTGTGATGTAGTTGAGTGGAAGAGTATCATGTCTTTCTCTGTCTCTTTCTCTCTCTGTCCTTCCCTTCTGTCCTTCCTTCCTTGATGAGATGGGAAGTCACACAGTGTTTGATGTGATGGAAAGTGCTGGAGCTCCAGAGACCTCGGCAGATTCTTCTGTGTCGTCTGGTCAGACCTCACCAGAAAGAGACAGGGTGCCAGGTCGGGCTGTGGCGGCATGGCGTGGGACGACTTCCGGAATCTGCAGGACCCTCTGAGGGTTGGCTCCCAGGATGCGTGAATGGTGGGGTGAAGAATCTGGAGTCCTGGATCAGGACTGGGAGGGTCACTGGCTGGCTAAACAAACCATGGGGAAATCACTCATCTCTCCAGCCTGTCCTTCTCGCATCTGTAAAGGATAGGAGTGAACGTTTCATTTATCCAAGTAGCATCTCTATATAGCTCTTATTTCCTGCCAGGCTTGTTGCAGAGCACTTTAGAGACATTGACTCTAATTTTGCAGGCCGGTCCTCTGAGGTCGGCCCTACTCTTGTCCCCGATTTACTGATTGGGGAAGGAAGCTGCAGGAAGGTGAAGTGGCTGCTCAGGCCCACCGGCGAGTGTCTGGCATAGCTGAGATTCAAACCCATGCAGGCAGACTCTGTCGTCCGGCTTTCAGCTCTCCAGCCCCCTGCCTCTTGGTGCAGGGTTTGTACATTTGCTCCCAGCCTGCACATCTGATGAGTGTAATTGTATGAGGCGAGATTTCAGCCCATATGGGGACTCTTGCGCTAATCTGTTAAATCACGGTGCACACTCTGGTTTATTACTCTGCCTTCACTTGGGGGACACTGCCCTGGGGAGCATCCACAGTGGGAATCGGCCTGGATGCCGCTTCCACAGAAGCGAGAACTCAGGGCCTCAGTGTCCACTGACACCACCAATGATCTCTCTTCTTAAATTGGAAAACTAGATGCTGATGTAGGCAGGGTGGCTGGCTGGGGGCCCTCTCCCTTTTCCTGATGTCACTTGCTTCCCTGAGGGTTCCAGCGACCTCTGCTGAGATGACCCTAAACTGTCCTTAGCCACTCCCCTCAAGGTTAAGTGGCTCAGTGGGTGAAGAATCCACCTGCAATGCAGGAGATGAGGGTCTGATCCCTGGGTCGGGAAGATCTGCTGGAGGAGGGCATGGCAACCCACTCCAGTATTCTTGCCTGGAGAATCCATGGACAGAGAAGCCTGAGTGGGCTGCAGTCCATGGGGTTGCAACGAACTGGACATGACTGAGCTGCCACCTGCAGCAACACAGATAGCCCTAGAGATTACCACACTAAGTGAAGCGAGTCACACAGAGGAAGACAAATACCACGTGACATCGCTTAGATGAAGAATCTAAGCTAAATAATACAAATGAACGTATTTACAAAGTAGAAGTGGGCTCACAGACTTAGAAAACAAACTTATCATTACCAAAGGGAAAAAGGTGGTGGGAAGGGGATAAATTGAGACTTTGGCATTGACATATTTAAAATAGATAATTAACAAGGACCTACTGTATAGCACAGGGAACTCTGCTCAATATTCTGTAATAACCTAAATGGGAAAAGAATTTGAAAAAGGATAGATGTATTTACATACCTGGATCACTTTGCAGTACACCTGAAATGAATACAACATTGTTAATCAACTATAGTCTAATAAAAATTTTAAAAAAGACTTAGCAATTGGAAGATACAATGAATATATTTAAATCAGTCAATAAAAATGAAGCAAATTAAAAAAAAAAAAGTGATTCAGGTGCAGCTTATTTACAGCCTTAGAAGGAGCCAATTCTGTTTCGTAAACATGAACAGCGTCCCCTGAGGATGGTGAAGACCTGTCAGAAGAGCATCCCTGCTGAGCTTTGGAGGAAAAGCCCTCAGCAGGACACGACCAGCTCGCTCCATGGACTGAAACCTTCCTGGCAGAGACCACACATTTTTCTATCACATTTCCCAGAAGAACTCAGGCTTCTGGGTCCGCATATATGAATGATCTAGCATGCAGTCAAATGTGGCAAAGTCACACAACACAAGCCTGTTTAATTAACAGGATGCTTAAGTGCTTGCTGGAAAGGCAGCACTCGGGCCCATTTTTTCCCTCCTTGACATTTCTGTACCCGTCTTTTCTGCATAAAGTATAATTTTTTATTGTCACAGCAAGACTGTGATGTAGTTGGGTGGAAGAGTATCATGTCTTTCTCTGTCTCTTTCTCTCTCTGTCCTTCCCTTCTGTCCTTCCTTCCTTGATGAGATGGGAAGTCACACAGTGTTTGATGTGATGGAAAGTGCTGGAGCTCCAGAGACCTCGGCAGATTCTTCTGTGTCGTCTGGTCAGACCTCACCAGAAAGAGACAGGGTGCCAGGTCGGGCTGTGGCGGCATGGCGTGGGACGACTTTCGGAATCTGCAGGACCCTCTGAGGGTTGGCTCCCAGGATGCGTGAATGGTGGGGTGAAGAATCTGGAGTCCTGGATCAGGACTGGGAGGGTCACTGGCTGGCTAAACAAACCATGGGGAAATCACTCAGCTCTCCAGCCTGTCCTTCTCGCATCTGTAAAGGATAGGAGTGAACGTTTCATTTATCCAAGTAGCATCTCTATATAGCTCTTATTTCCTGCCAGGCTTGTTGCAGAGCACTTTAGAGACATTGACTCTAATTTTGCAGGCCGGTCCTCTGAGGTCGGCCCTACTCTTGTCCCCGATTTACTGATTGGGGAAGGAAGCTGCAGGAAGGTGAAGTGGCTGCTCAGGCCCACCGGCGAGTGTCTGGCATAGCTGAGATTCAAACCCATGCAGGCAGACTCTGTCGTCCGGCTTTCAGCTCTCCAGCCCCCTGCCTCTTGGTGCAGGGTTTGTACATTTGCTCCCAGCCTGCACATCTGATGAGTGTAATTGTATGAGGCGAGATTTCAGCCCATATGGGGACTCTTGCGCTAATCTGTTAAATCACGGTGCACACTCTGGTTTATTACTCTGCCTTCACTTGGGGGACACTGCCCTGGGGAGCATCCACAGTGGGAATCGGCCTGGATGCCGCTTCCACAGAAGCGAGAACTCAGGGCCTCAGTGTCCACTGACACCACCAATGATCTCTCTTCTTAAATTGGAAAACTAGATGCTGATGTAGGCAGGGTGGCTGGCTGGGGGCCCTCTCCCTTTTCCTGATGTCACTTGCTTCCCTGAGGGTTCCAGCGACCTCTGCTGAGATGACCCTAAACTGTCCTTAGCCACTCCCCTCAAGGTTAAGTGGCTCAGTGGGTGAAGAATCCAACTGCAATGCAGGAGATGAGGGTCTGATCCCTGGGTCGGGAAGATCTGCTGGAGGAGGGCATGGCAACCCACTCCAATATTCTTGCCTGGAGAATCCATGGACAGAGAAGCCTGAGTGAGCAGCAGTCCATGGGGTTGCAACGAACTGGACATGACTGAGTATGCAAGAAAAAAAAGAAAAGTAGGTTAAGGAGGAGTCACAATCACACCTCCTCCCCTGCCCCCACACTGGGCCTCTCACATCCCCTGGAAGTTGGAAACTTCCCACAGCCCGCCCCCACAAAGAAGTGGGGGCCCCTGTACAGAAGCCTGGGCCCCACCAGGAGGCAGGAGCTAGCTTGGGGTCTCTCCACCCCTTGTTCAGTTCACCTCTCAAGGGTTCAAGGGAGACTCTGACCCTCCTCTGGGCCACCTCTGGAGGCTGTGCTTGGGGTTCTAAGATTCTTTTTTTTTCCAGACGAAAATACATCTTATTCCCAAGCAGCTGGTATGGGTTTGAGTTTCCCATGTGCTGCCGGCCTCTTTCACTCCCAGATCTGACATGAGAAATTCACATCCCTGCCTCCTCTCATGTCGACTGGGGTCCATGTGGTCAGTGGCTCCCCTGTCCTTGGATGTGGGGTGCTCTGCCTGTGTAGTCCTGGATCTCCGTGACCCTGGTGCCCGGTGTCCCTCCTCGGAAGTGACCCAGGCGGTGTCTGTCCCTGTCTGTTCCCTTTGTGGTCCTGTCAGTGACGCTGGCCCTCGAAGCTGCTGCAGCCTCATCCATTATTGGAGTAAATCTCTCCAAAGAAACCTCACTGTTAAGAGCTCTCAGTGAATTGCTTTTCTTTTCCGGGTTTAAGTAACAGATTTGTATTCTGTTTTCTGTTTGTGTGTTTTCGTTTTTGCTAAAACACAAGGCAGTTTATAATGCATAGTTTTTAACCTTGCTTTTTACTTAAAATTACATCTGGTAATTTTTCACATGAAAACACAGGTATCAACTTGCTTCTTTTTCATGTCTGTATTGTGTTGTATTTCATACACACACACACACACACACACACACACACACACACACATATATATATATGTGAAAAGAAAGTGAAGTCTCAGTCATGTCCAACTCTTTGCGACCCCATGGACTGTAGCCTACCACGCTCCTCTGTCCACGGGATTTTCCAGGCAAGCGTACTGGAGTGGGTTGCCATTTTCTTCTCCAGGGGATCTTCCTGACCCAGAGATCGAACCAGCATCTCCTGCATCTCCTACACTGGCCAGCGGATTCCTTACCACTGAGACACCCAGGAAGCCCAACTTGTAAATAGACCATTTGTAAACAACAAATAAGAACTTGATGCATCTGTTTTTCTTAGTTTTCATTTTTTGGTGCTGATTTATTTTTAGTTAGCTGAAACTGTCCCTGGGACTGCTTTGCTGTCATCTCCGAGTGTAATGGCCAGGGACTCTCACTGGCTCCAGGGTCAGACAAATATAAGATGATTCCAGGCTCCACGGTTAACTAGCCCTGTGACCTTGGGCTGGTTAACTCGCTGGTCTCCTGGGTCTCCCGCATTGTAGGCAAACACTTTACCATCTGAGCCACCGTATATACACACAATGCATATATATATGTATATACACATCATAGTTTATTTAATGAATTATTGATTTATGGACAGATGTTCCCAGTTATTAGCCATACTAACTGATGATTCAAATGAACACCAGTGGGTGTATAAGTGGGTGTGTTTTCATATGTGTATATGTGTATGTGAGTGTGTATATGCGTGTACATATGTGTGTGAATATATGTGAATACCTACATGTATTTGTGCATATCTGTGAGTATATCTGTGGAATAAATGCATAACAAGTAGTCACTGAGTCAAAGAATACATTCATTTAATTCATTTTTAATTTGCTCAAAATCAGCTAATTTGGTATCCTAAATGTTGCATCAATTTAGCCACACCAACAATGTTTAATAGTCCCTCGTTTTAATGTTCTCAGGTTGCATAGCTAGACAATCCTATCACATTGTTTTAATTTGTATTTTTAAATATCAGTGAGTCTGAGGATACTTTGTATTTCTAAGTCTTTTCTATCTTTTCCTGCCTGTTTACATACAATGCTGGGTACTTTACTGGGTCTTTGTCTTTTTAGAATATTGATTTATAAGATTTCTTTATATATTTAGGCAAGTGGCTTATGTTATATGTTTTGTCTTATGCTATTTTTCCCCTGAAACTGTTAACATTTTAGTGTATTGAAATCTGTTCCTTACTGGCTTCTGTTTTTTGTTTGTTTGTTTTAAGATGTTATATTTTTCAGGGAATTTTTTGATTCACAGCAAAATTGAGAGGTAAGTACAGAGATTTCTCATATAATCCTCTTGTCCCCAGAAATGCACAGCCTCTCCCTGACCAACATCCCTCACCAGAGTGGTCCATGGATGGCAGTCAATGGACCTACATCAACACATCTTAATCACCCGAAGTCCACAGTTCACATTCAGCTCCATTCTTGGAGATACATTCTGTGGGTTTGGATGAATGTATAATGACACATATAAACCATCATAGTATCGATCAGAATAGTTTCAGTTTTATAAAAATCCTCTGTGTCCTGCCATTCATTACCCCCACCCAGCTTCTACCTCAACCCCTGACAACTACTGCTCAATTTTTTTCTGTCTCCATGCTTTTGGCTTTTCCAGAATGTCATCTAGTTGGAAGCAAACAGTGTGTAGTCTGTTCATATTGGCTTCTTTCACTTAGTAAAATGCATTTCAGTTTCCTTCATGTATTTTCATGGCTTGATAGATTATATCTTTTTAGTGCTGAAGAAAATTTCACTGTCTGGATATACCACAGGTTATTTATCTGTGTACTTGCTGAAGGATATCTTGGTTGCTTCCAAGTTTTTAAAATTATGAAAAAGGTTGCTATAAACATCTGTGTGCTTCTGCCTTTCTTGTTTTGCTTTGAAAGTTTTCTTTATTTCCAAGATAAATTTCCAAAATTTAATATTGCAATTTTCTTCTAGTTTGGGATTTTACTTTTTGCTTGTTTTATAACCTATTTGAAATTATTTTAGTGGTAGAATGTATAGTGATGTTTTTCTCCACCTGTCTATTGAGTGATTGTTTAATGGCAAGTATTACATTTTGCCCTTCTTTGAACTCTGCCTAAGATGTAGCAAAGTGTTTGGCATGCGCATGACAGTATGTACTTACTGTTATGATACTTATTTGCTTAAAAAATGTTAAGCAGTACCACTAACGTGTTGGGAGTGCTAACAGTAATGATAGCTACCACTTACGGGCTGGGTCAATCTATAAACTTTGTTGTTTTGTTTTTTAGTTGCTCAGTCCTGTCCAACTCTTTTGCAACCTCATGGAGTGTAGCCTGCCAGGCTCCTCTGTCCCTGAGATTTCCCAGGCAAGAATACTGAAGTGGGTTGCCATTTCCTACTTCAGGGGATTTTCCTGACCCAGGGATCAAACCCGAATCTCCTGCTTGGCAAGCAGATCTTTACCACTGAGCCACCAGGGAAACCCCCACATTTAAAATCCAGCAATCCTTCAAGGTATATACTATTGTCCCTATTTTATACATAAGAGAACGGATGATTTTGAGATCACACAGCTTAAAAGTGGCAGAGCTGTGACCTGAACACAAGTCAGCATATCTTCAAAATGTCAAGAGTTTCCCGCTCCGAGTGCCGTTGGTAACCGTGGAGAGGAGAGGCTAATGATGCTTGGAAGGATGGAGGAACCTCTTTCTGGTCCACTAACTGGAATTTATAGTTCTAAAGCTTCCGTCTCAGCATCAAATATTTTATTGAATTGGATTTAGACCTCTTCACTGTCGACTGAGCCCGATGAGGTAAGACTTGGTAAATGCTCCACGCTGGCTTCTGTCCCAGTGCCGGGAATGCACTTTACAGTGGTGATTTCCTGCTAATTGGTTGTAACTAATGCACCACCATTCTGGAATTTGTCACTTACAGAAATGTACCTTAGCAAATGGACCATGGTCTCCACCTAAATGCACATTTACTCATGCTAGGAACAGCGTGGTGAGAGGCAGGTGGGGTGAAGGATGTGACTGAGTGGGCAGTAGGTGGCCTGTGGGCCCTCGCCTTCCATGAAGTCTTTTTTGGATGAGGAAGGATGGCTGGAAGAACAGGCATCAGGAATCAGAGGCCGACAGAAGAGGCAAGGTTGGGGCCAAAGTCAGTGTGTGTCTGCTGGGCTAGTCTTCCTTCTCCAGAGGCAAAAATTTTTTTATAAGTAAAACAGAGAAGCTTGGTTACACCTGCCATTTCAAACTGTGCTCTGCAGAGGTTACCTGGGGTCTCAAAGCTAGAATGGATGAATCCTCTGCTCCGCCCAACTCTGCGCCTCTCTGCTTCACCCTTTTTACATCTTAGGTTTCCAAGGTGAGTAACATGCCAACCATGAGAAGCGAGCCTGCCCTGGAAAGGCTCTGGCACTGACAATCTGAGATCTTATTTTTTCCCTCCCGCCTCCAACAGCCCCACTCTGTTCCAGTGTTCGTGATCTGATGCAGGCTGGCGTGGCAGGCACAGAGCCCGCTACACTGCCTGTGTGGTTTCCTAGGAACCCCCGCACCAGGCAGGACCAAAGAGAGGGCAGGGAGGGTGGCAACAAAGAGAAGCCGGTAGAAGCAACCAGGGTCAGTCTCGCCCCCCGGGGGAGCGGGGGGACAGATGCCTGCTGCCGCCAGCCCATCCCTGTGAGAGGAGCTGGTACAGCAGAGGGCGGCTTGTGGCATCTGTGTCCCCATGAGGCGCTCCCAGGGCTGGCAGGGGCTGAGGACATGTGGAGCACCCACCTGCCCACCCCAGCTGGCCGTCTTCAGGCCATGCCAACTGCAGTCAGGGGCATCTGTCCTGGGCTGGGGGACATCTGATGCCTGGTAGGGCGGGCCAGGAGCCTCGAGGGAAAGGAATACGAGACAGTCCAGAAACAGAGGTGAAATGAAACTTTCAGAAGGACTGGCACCTTGAACCTTTGCTTTCTTAAAATGTTAATGAATTCATCTGTGTGTCTCAGTCTCCCCCTACCCGGCTTTCTCTCTCTCTCTCTCATCTCTGTTCTACTGAGATGTGATTTTCATTACCCCAGGGATCTTAAGATTTCCACACCAATCATAGTAAAATTGCATAAGAAGTCTTGATATTACTACTGTGAATTTCACTGCCTTGGGGCCAGACTGAAATCCACAAGATTGAAAGAGCTGGACTTTATAGGAGAGGCAGACCAGGGAGACGAAGAGAGACAGAAAGGGAGGCAGGGAGAGGAAGACAGAGAGGGAGAGAGAGGGCTGACGAACTCAAAAAAATCCATGGGAATCTCATTTCTGTCTTTTATGAGCTAGTGGGAAATCAGCAAATGACTTAGCCTGTCTGAATATCATGTTCCACATCTGTTAAACAGGGATTTAGATTAATCTTAGATTCCTAAAGCTAGTAGTAGTATCTACTTTGCAGATTTATTTTGAGAATTATTAGAAAAGAACCTGCTTAGTCTAACATTTCCAAAATGTGCTCCTAGACGGTGGCTGTAATGGTGCATAGGTTAACACAGACGCTGACGTCTTCACCTGTGTGGCCCTGTGATCGTGATTTTATTGTGTTCTGTTCCTCCCAGGCAGACAGAACTCACCACAGACGTGTGGTGTCATGTCAGCTTGTCATTTTCCTGGGATGCTTAAAAAAGGTCAAAGAAAACAAATATGGAGAAAAAGTTAATAGAGGTGTTTGTCTGAAAAGGCAGTCATCTACCTTCAAATTCTCATCCTTTCTCACTATCTTTTCGCACCCAAATTCCAGCCTTCCCATAAAACCTTTCCAAATCGAGCAGAAGTCAGACATTGACATCCCCAGAATGTGAGCTCCAGAACCATCATTCATGTCTCCCCTGGTTTTGGACACCAATTCTGGTCTGGACTGGCATTTTTTTTCCTGCAAAGCCAGTCTGTTGGACTTCCTGGTTCTGAAATCCATTCCATCCCAGGTAAGCTCTGAGACTCTCTCCTTCCATTCTGAGACCATGGTTTCTACACTAAAATTCAGAGACCTGGTCTGATAACTGAAGGAGAAATGAAGAGACCTTTGGAGTTGAAATGATTTGTGGTGGCCCATTCTCAGAAACTTTCTGATGATATTTGGATGTGTAGATCTAATATTTTTTCAAAAATGAATATTTTCTTTCTTTTTTTTTTAGTTGGAAGCCCTTTGGCTCTGGGCACTGGAGGAAATGAAGAGGATATGTGAAGTTGTTACCTGGATGGACTGCATGAGGCTCTCATTAATTGAGAACACAAGGGACCAGACAAAACAGATTTTGAATTAATTGGTTTGCAGTCTGAAAGCACTGCTGAGAAATACAGGACAGAATGCACCAGTCCCCATTCATTATGTCTCCTGATGCACTGTTAAGTCAATTGGTAAATGGCAGTGATATTTCCTATATTTGGGGGCAAATGATAGGTGATTTGGGAAATACATTATTTGGTTCTCGGCCATCTGGACAAAATTTACCAGATTCTTGCCTATTGTACCCTGACAGCTCTCAAGTTCCATTCTTTAATAACTTTTTTCCTTTCCATGTCAATCCTTAGTTATCTAGTGGTTAACCAGACATCCCATGTTTTGTTTTAAATTCCTAAACATTCAATGGGCTTTCCCAATGGCTCAGCGGTAAAGAATCTGCCTGCCAGTGCAGGAGATGCGGGTTTGATCCCTGAATCAGGAAGATCCCCTGGAAGAGAAAATGGCATTCCACTCCAGTATTCTCACCTGGGAAATCTCATGGACAGAGGAGCCTGGCAAGCTGCAGTCCCTGGGGTCATAGAAGAGTTGGACACAGCCAACCGATTGAGAGAGAGCGCCAGGATTCAATACTACTTTTTCACTTGAAGATCTTTCTTTTTGCTTCAAACATGGCTTGTGTTCATCACTGAGGAGTGTGGCTTTTTCACCGTGCATGGCGGCCCTTCCGTGTTGCTTTCCATTTTCAGCTCCCAGGCTCCGAGACACTGGCTGCCTCTGACCTATGCTCTGGGTGCCCCAGCAGCGTGGCTCAGGGTACGTTCTGGTCTCCCTGTTCCTAGCACATGTGCTGAGGTCCACAAGGAGTTTTTACATCCGTGCTTTTTAGCCTTTCCTCTTTGGGTTAGAGTCACCTTAACACAGGGCCTCAAGCAGGTTAGGCTGCAATGAAATACTCAATATATATAACAGGGGTGAGGGGAGGGCAGTGTGATGGGATGCTGGGGGTGAGCTGGCCCCGTGTCCCCCCAGCTTCCATAAAACACTCCTCCTCCCTCTTGGTTGGGGTCTCCCCTTTCCCCCACTCCACTGCCTCACAACTGAGTCTTCATGTGGTCCAGGACTAGGCTGAGGCCTGGGTCAGGCTGTTCCCCCCGTGCTCCCTCCAAGATGGAGCTTGGCTTGTTGGAAGGATGTCTCTCTGTCCCCTTGCGGGAACGATGGGTCCTCCATGTCAGCCCCTGCCTCCCATTTCCACAACCCCTGCCCCTGGGTCCTGGAGCAATAGGATGCCACGAAGACAGGCTCAAACATAGTCTGTGTAGGTGAGGTGAAGTCGCTCAGTCGTGTCCGACTCTTTGCGACCCCGTGGACTGTAACCTACTAGGCTTCTCTGCCCATGGGATTCTCCAGGCAAGAATACTGGAGTGGATTGCCATTTCCTTCTCCAGGGGATCTTCCCGACCCAGGGATCGAACCTGGGTCTCCCGCATCAGAGGCAGACGCTTTAACCTCTGAGCCACCAGGGTAGGAGGAAGAGTAAAATTGCAGAGCCCGTGACTAATGGGTGGAGAGGATGCTCCGTCTGTGACACCGAGCCTCCCTGTGCTCTGTGTCACCAACCCTCCTCCTCCTCCATCTCCTTCCTGTCTCTGCCATCTGCCTCTCCAGCAGCCTGTGGCTGCAGCCGCCTCTCCCCATGTGGCCACCGGACCACTGAGCCAACTGCTCGGACTGCTGGAGGACCAAGTGCCCGGTCCCTCTAGCCGGCTTGCCTCACACAGGCAGTACCTGCCACCGTGGAGCAGTCTGGAGGAGCCCTGTTGCTGCCTTAAGCATCAAGTCCCCGTGGAGGGGAGTCTGGAGCCTGGGCTCATGTGCAGTGGTCCCAAAGCCCACCAGATGGAGGACCTTGAACAGCCCAAAGCTAAAGAATGACTCCTGCCCCTGCTGAGCATAAACCTTAGTTAACAGGTACTGTGCTGGCTTTTGTTTGTGTCCAGACTCGTGGAGTGTCGAGCACAGATCTCTCTCTCCCTGGCTCTTCCCCTGACCACGACAGGGAGCAGACTTGTGACCATCTCTCTCTGCTGCGGCTTCACGCCTGGCCCTCAGCTCAGCTGAGACGCCTCTCTGTCCTCCGCTTCACTGCCCAGGGTCTCCCCTCTGCCTCAGCGCCTGCAGACAAGTCCCCAGGGCG
This sequence comes from Cephalophus harveyi, assembly GCA_006410635.1. NCBI lineage: Eukaryota > Metazoa > Chordata > Mammalia > Artiodactyla > Bovidae > Cephalophus > Cephalophus harveyi. The sequence continues at coordinate 335,809 of SJYT01053331.1, forward strand.
CTGTGTTGTCTACACTGCAGCATCTGGGAGGCTCTGAAGATCCCAGCAGTCCAGAGTCCTCTGGGTTCCTAGAAGATGAACAAGTTGTTTTCTGAACAAACCATCAGGAAACCTGGACAGATGAATCTACCAATGGGACAAAGGGACAGGCTGTTTGTAATTAGGGGTCTCCCGAGAAATCCTTAAATCTGGGTTGATGCAGCTGAGAACTCTGCCCTCGGGAGGGAAGTGGGTTAAAACACACTCAGAAAACAGGCTAAGATTGGGCACCAGAAGCTCTCAAACAATGCCAATGACACTCAAGCATCTCACTCCGTGCCAGATGGTACTTGCACACGGAGGGGCTCATGTATGTTACCTGCTCTTCATTGCCCAAGGGTGATCATCTTCAGATGGAACTGATAAGCAGCGCTCTGATGGTTGAGACGGTTATGGAGCTGGCCCTTGTCACTCCACTACCGAGCGGGGAGACTTCCAGTCATCCTGGTTCCTTTCCTGGTCCAAGTCATCCCTTCTAAGGACCGCGTGGTCTGTATCCAACACGAAGCAGCTCCAGATATACCAGCCCTCCTCACAGCAGGGTTGCTGACTGATCTCACCTTTTTAGGTTGGGATCTCATCTTGAGTTTCCAGGTTTTCCCAGCTGTGAATGTATGTTTATCCTCTCCATCGGATCTCTCCCTGGAGGACACGTTTGTCTCCTTCCATCCGGTGCTGTCTGATTCACCTCCAGGAGTGGCTGAGCTGCCCCTGGCGATGTCTGGCTCCTACTCCTACAGGGCTGTTTGTTAACTGTGCCTGGAGGTTCTCCTCTTGAAATTTCAAGTGGTAAGTAAGACAATCATCTTTACCTATGGAGTCCCTGCCTCCATGCACCCATTGTGGTAATTAGTATAGTAAAATCAATGTGGTGGAAATGGAAGGATGGCCCGATGAGACAGAAGGACACTATGGCTGGGCTTTGAATCAACCTTGGCATGTGCTGGACTGGGGGCTCGGAGATGGTGTGGTATTTTAAGAGCAGTTTGTAATGAGCTGATAGATTATTATTTTAAGAAAAATACAAGGAATGCTCATGTTCTCTGTGGCTCTAAAGGGAAGGACTAACCCTTTGTTTTGCGCTGCGGAGAGTACAACCTTCAGCTCAGTATAAGTTTCATCCAACACTGGGGAATTCTGTTTTGAAGTGAGTTACCCATCACTGGACTATCACATCCTAAGTACATTGTGGGTGGTTGTCTTTGGATAAGATGACCTCAGATGTTACTTTGAAGTCTGAGATCCCATGACTATTTTCTAGAAGCATTCAGTGGAAGAGAAGCAGTCAAAGGGCAAGGTGTCAGGAGATTTATTTCATTTTCTATTAATTTTTATCAAGGAAAACAGAGCAACTCTGAGTTAGGGAGAAACACAATTTAAAATATTATGTATACAGCTAATAATTCATTCTGCATGTTGTTTAGTCGCTAAGTGCTGTCTGACTCTGCGACCCCATGGACTGCAACACTCCAGGCTTGCCTGTCTTTCACTATCTCCCAGAGTTTGCTCAAATTCCTGCCCATTGAGTTGGTGGTATAATAATTCATACCCTGAATAAAGATTTTAGAATCTCCTATGACCTCATCATCTTCCCATAATAACTATTTTCATTGCTTTATAGTCATAGAAATCATATAATTTTCAGGGTTCATGATATTTGTGCAGTTGTTATCATGGAACATAGAAGATTAGGTAAAAATCAAGTTTTTATGGGGAGAGGGGAGGAGAGGGTGAGATTAAAAAAAAGTCAAGTTTTTTTGACCTTCCTTTCAGATGATTAGGAATAGAATTCTTCCTTAGTTTCATTTTATGTGGGAACTAATAATATTTAAAATCATGTTTGTGTGTGTGTGTGTACTCAGTCACTAAGTTGTGTCTGACTCTCTGAGACCCCATGGACTTTAGGCCACCAGGCTCCTCTGTCCATGGGATATCCCAGGCAAGAATACTGGAGCAGGTTGGCATTTCCTTCTCCAGGGGATCTTCCCAACCCAGGGAGTGAACCCATGTCTCCAGCATCTCTTTCATTGGGAGACAGATTCTTTACCCCTGAGTTACTGGGAAAGACTACTTAAAATCATAACATGTATTAATAAACGTATATCAGTAATGGGATTCTGTTCACATAGTTATGAATAAATGCTGTTCCTCTTTAGATGTGTCTGTTTCCTGCTCACAGTTCTTTTTGGTCTTATGTTATCTACTGCATATTTTTATGGATGAGGGGTCCATGGCTGGGCCTCAGAGGGACTGCAAACCACTTGAAATTATGTAGAAGATTTGACAAGCGTGTCCATGCTATTGTTTTCCCTGGAGGAGACTTTGGAGTGTTTCCATTAGTGTTCCCCTTAAGCGCCCCTGCATCCAGACTGGAGTCCAAGCTTCTCAGAGCCGTTCAGGAAGGACACACCGCACACCCTCCACTCACAGAGCTGGGCTTTCAGTCTCCCCACTTTCCTCTGCGATGGAGGAGGAAGCAGAGTGGCACCATCCGTGGGCACTCGTGGAGACTCGCATCAGTCTGTCCAGCTGCCACGACTGCTCCTTCGAGGCTGGTATCATGATTCTCAGCACCTGACCAGGAGAAAACGAAGACTCAGAAACTTGACTGGTCCAGAGCCACAGGTCAGGAGGTGGGAGAGACATTTAAATGCTGTGCTTCACTCATCACACAGCAAAGCCCTTCCACAGGCTGTGAAACTGCTGGTTGGCTCACAAGCAAGCGAATGCTAATAATAGATAATATTTATTGAGTTTTCATCTTGTACATTCTCTGTGTATACTTCAGTCCCTTGATAATCTCACAAGGGAGGGTTTCTAAACCGCTAATGTGATGCCTATTTACTGATAATGGAACGATGCCCATCGCTGAGTTAAGTAACTTGCTTGAGACAGCAGCTCAGCACTGAAACAGGGAGTCAGCATTTGAAACAGGGAATGGGTTCATTTTTTTAACTGTGATGCTATGGAGTCCCTGATTTTTCTTTGATTTTTTTTCTTTTCAAATTAATTTCTTTGGAGTATAGGGCTTCCCTGGTGGCTCAGATGGTAAAGCATCTGCCTGCAATGTGGGAGACCCAGGTTTGATCCCTAGGTTGGGAAGATCCCCTGGAGAAGGAAATGGCAACCCACTCCAGTATTCTTGCCTGGAAAATTCCATGGACAGAGGAGACTGGTGGGCTACAGTCCAAGGGGGTTGCAAACAATCAGACATGACTGAGCGACTTCACTTCACTATAGTTGCTTTACAACATTGTGCTGCTTTCTACTGTACAGCAAAGTGAATCAGCTGTACATGTACACGTGTCCCCTCTTTTCTGGATTTCTTTCCCATTCAGGTCACCACGGAGCATTAAGTACAGACCCTATACTCTATAGTAGGTTCCCTTTAGTAACCTGTTTTATACATAGTATCAATAGTCTCAAATCTTCTTGGTCTCCTAATACATTTGCCACATGAAAAGTAAATGAGGAGCCCATTCATTACAAATATGAGCTCTAAAGAGCCATGCCAATGCCTTTCTAACAGTAATCTCTGTAGGACTTGACACAGAGGAGACTCTATTTATAAACCTTGCTCATAGCTGCTTACGGCTCATACCTATGGTATCCCAGGTTGACGGCAATTCCCAGACGGACTTGACTACTTTTTTCCCACCATTCCTCAAGGCAGACAGTGACAGCAGCAATTGGAAAGATCCTCATCTCATGTAATTTAGAAGCAGAGACCGTCTGAAGGGCTCACGGATTTAATTACAGGATGCAAAGTGGGCGATACACAGCACTTGACTGACAACTGATGGAAACCTCAACTGGGTATCCTGTTTTCATCTCCTGAAATCACGCTGACAAACCTCAGGGTGGATTTTGATAGGATGATCATAAAACAGACACTTTTCTTTAACTGCCAGGGTAAATTACCAGGTAATTTTCGTGGAAGCTTGTGTCAATGTAACACGATCTCTTTTCCCATCTTTCTTGCTTTCTTTTTCCCCCTTCTGTCCTTTCAGGGTGGTCAGTCTGCTGGCAGGATGGTGAGAGGAACAGATGATTGCTCTTTGATCAGGTGTTTTCTGAGGATGCAGTTTCTCGTTTGCAGCCTGCAGCATTCTGAGCAGGCTAGTGATGAGTCTGTGCTTCCCAAACCCGCAGACCTGCCCTGTGTGGGTAGTGATTGACAAGCCAAAAGGGGAAACATGTCCTGGGCTTGCAGAGATGTCCCCAGTCAAGTGTTTAGTTGGCTAGCTGATCATCCAGAAGATTTGATCCATGATGGAAACTTAAAGTAACTGTATTCTCTGTCTTTTATTTTGGCCTTTCAGATCATTGAAACACAAAAGCATAAGACTTTATTCCACCCTGGAAACCACAGCAACCCCTCGTTCCATGCATACCACTCCCTTGACCCCATGCATCACCCCTGGACCCCATACACAGGCTTCACCAGGGGCCGCCAGCCAGTTCCTCTTCATCATGCTAGGTTTGGTCTTGACCTTGGTTGGGAGGTTGACTCAGCAGCTACACGACTTTGTTCTTCAGTTGGAGCCTTTGATCTGCCAGGAGGACATAGGTCTATGGATAACCCAAGGGTCAATGACTTCATGGGAAAAGGTAGTCATTGATGACCCTCTCACCAAGGTCACCAAGTGGAGAGGTGGAGCAGAAGAGGAGCTGTGACAGCCACTGGGAGAGTTGTTCTCATCTCAGTCTGCACTTTCCTTGCAGAACCTCAAGGAGAGCTGACTGCCTCACTTTTCTTCCTCCAACAGCCTTTCTTGATCAGCTCACACCTGAGCACGTGGCTGGCACAGGGGTCCATGTAGACCGCCACCTGTAGGTCCTCTTTCAAGTCCTCTTTCATCTGGCCACATCTCCTTGCTCCTGCCAAGCTGCTCTGATGACATCATCTTACGCCCCACCCTGTTGACAACCCAGGCCCTGCACTCTCTCTGCCCTCAGGTGATGGCATCACATGGATGCATCCAAGGTCCTCCCTGATGCTCTGCTCTCCTGTAGGATGAACCTCATTACCCTCCTCATTCTTCAGGGTGAGACTGGGATCTTCCGTCCACCAGAAGCTCGCCTGGACCTCTTGACCTACAGTGGTAACAACAGCAACAGCCATCACCATTTTCCATCCTCAGAGTAATGCTGTGACACAGGCATTGTTATTACTTCTACTCTGTGGATAAGAAGACTGAACTCAAAATGGTTAGGAGTTGCCTACATTTATAACCTGGTAATAAAAAATTTCTTTTCCATCGGAAAGGTCTTGATCCCTGTCTCCTGTACAATGTTACGAACCTCTGTCCATAGGTCATCAGGCACTCTATCTATCAAATCTAGTCCCTTAAATCTATTTCTCACTTCCACTGTACAATCATAAGGGATTTGATTTAGGTCATATTTGAATGGTCTAGTGGTTTTCCCTACTTTCTTCAATTTAAGTCTGAATTTGGCAATAAGGAGTTCATGATCTGAGCCACAGTCAGCTCCCGGTATTGTTTTTGCTGACTGTATAGAGCTTCTCCATCTTTGGCTGCAAAGAATATAATCAATCTAATTTCGGTGTTGACCATCTGGTGATGTCCATGTGTAGAGTCTTCTCTTGTGTTGTTGGAAGAAGGTATTTGCAATGATCAGTGCATTTTCTTAGCAAAACTCTATTAGCCTTTGCCCTGCTTCATTCCGCATTCCAAGGCCAATTTTGTCTGTTACCCCAGGTGTTTCTTGACTTCCTACTTTTGCATTCCAGTCCCCTATAATGAAAAGGACATCTTTTTTGGGTGTTAGTTCTAAAAAGTCTTGTAGGTCTTCATAGAACTATTCAGCTTCAGCTACTTCAGCGTTACTGGTTGGGGCATAGACTTGGATTACCTTGATATTGAATGGTTTGCCTTGGAAACGAACAGAGATCATTCTGTCGATTTTGAGATTGCATCCAAATACTGCATTTCGGACTCTTTTGTTGACCATGATGCCTACTCCATTTCTTCTAAGGGATTCCTGCCCACAGTAGTAGATATAATGGTCATCTGAGTTAAATTCAGCCATTCCAGTCCATTTTAGTTCGCTGATTCCTAGAATGTTGATGTTCATTCTTGACATCTCCTGTTTGACCACTTCCAGTTTGTCTTGATTCATGGACCTAACATTCCAGGTTCCTATGCAATATTGATCTTTACAGCATCGAACCTTGCTTTTATCACCAGTCACATCCACAACTGGGTATTGTTTTGTTTTTGCTTTAGCTCCATCCCTTCATTCTTTCTGGAGTTATTTCTCCACTGATCTCCAGTACCATATTGGGCACTTACCAACTTGAGGAGTTCCTCTTTCAGTATCCTCTCATTTTGCCTTTTCATACTGTTCATGGGGTTCTCAAGGCAAGAATACTGAAGTGGTTTGCCATTCCCTTCTCCAGTGGACCACATTCTGTTAGACCTTTCTACCATGACCCACCTGTCTTGGGTGGCCCCCCACAGCATAGCTTAGTTTCATTGAGTTAGACAAGGCTGTGGTCCCTGTGATTAGATTGACTAGTTTACTGTGATTATGGTTTGTGAGTCTGCCCTCTGATGCCTCTCGCAACACCTAATGTCTTACCTGGGTTTCTCTTAACTTGGAAATGGAGTATCTCTTCACGGCTGCTCCGGCAAAGTGCAGACGCTGCTCCTTACCTTGGACAAGGGGTATCTCCTCACAACTGCCCCTCCTGACCTTGAACATGGAATAGCTCCTCCCATGGAAAAGAAATGCAAAAAACCAAAATGGCTGTCTGGGGAGGCCTTACAAATAGCTGTGAAAAGAAGAGAAGTGAAAAGCAAAGGAGAAAAGGAAAGGTATAAACATCTGAATGCAGATTTCCAAAGAATAGCAAGGAGAGATAAGAAAGCCTTCCTCAGCAATCAATGCAAAGAAATAGAGGAAAACAACAGGATGGGAAAGACTAGAGATCCCTTCAAGAAAGTTAGAGATACCAAGGGAGTGTTTCATGAAAAGATGGGCTCGATAAAGGACAGAAATGGTATGGACCTAACAGAAGCAGAAGATATTAAGAAGAGGTGGCAAGAATACACAGAAGAACTGTACAAAAAAGAGTGTCATGACTCAAATAATCACGATGCTGTGATCACTCACCTAGAGCCAGACATCCTGGAATGTGAAGTCAAGTGGGCCTTAGAAAGCATCACTAGGAACAAAGCTAGCAGAGGTGATGGAATTCCAGTTGAGCTATTTCAAATCCTGGAAGATGATGCTGTGAAAGTGCTGCACATATTGAGTGCCAGCAAATTTGGAAGACAGCAGTGGCCACAGGACTGGAAAAGGTCAGTTTTCATTCCAATCCCAAAGGAAAGCAATGCCAAGGAATGCTCAAACTACCGCTCAATTGCACTTATCTCACACGCTAGTAAAGTAATACTCAAAATTCTCCAAGCCAGGCTTCAGCAATACATGAACCGTGAACTTTCAGATGTTCAAGCTGGTTTTAGAAAAGGCAGAGGAACCAGAGATCACATTGCCAACATCCGCTGGATTATGGAAAAAGCAAGAGAGTTCCAGAAAAACATCTATTTCTGCTTTATTGACTATGACAAACCCTTTGACTGTGTGGATTACAATAAACTGTGGAAAATTCTGAGAGAGATGAGAATACCAGACCACCTGACCTGCCTCTTGAGAAACCTATATGCAGGTCAGGAAACAACAGTTAGAACTGGACATGGAACAACAGACTGGTTCCAAATAGGAAAAGGAGTACGTCAAGGCTGTATATTGTCAACCTGCTTGTTTAACTTTTATGCAGAGTGCATCATGAGAAACGCTGGGCTGGAAGAAGCACAAGCTAGAATCAAGATTGCCTGGAGAAATATCAATCACCTCAGATATGCAGATGACACCACCCTTATGGCAGAAAGTGAAGAGGAACTCAAAAGCCTCTTGATGAAAGTGAAAGAGGAGAGTGAAAAAGTTGGCTTAAAGCTCAACATTCAGAAAACTATGATCATGGCATCTGGTCCCATCACTTCATGGGACATAGATGGGGAAACAATGGAAACAGTGTCAGACTTTATTTTCTGGGGCTCCAAAATCACTGCAGATGGTGATTGCAGCCATGAAATTTAAAGACGCCTACTCCTCGGAAGAAAAGTTATGACCAACCTAGATAGTATATTGAAAAGCAGAGACATTACTTTGCCAACAAAGGTCCGTCTAGTCAAGGCTATGGTTTTTCCAGTGGTCATGTATGGATGTGAGAGTTGGACTGTGAAGAAAGCTGAGCGCCAAAGAATTGATGCTTTTGAACTGTGGTGTTGGAGAAGACTCTTGGGAATCCCTTGGACTGCAAGGAGATCCAACCAGTCCATTCTAAAGGAGATCAGTCCTGGGTGTTCTTTGGAAGGACTGATGCTAAAGCTGAAACTCCAGTACTTTGGCTACCTCATGAGAAGAGTTGACTCACTGGAAAAGACTCTGATGCTGGGAGGGATTGGGGGCAGGAGGAGAAGGGGACGACAGAGGATGAGATGGCTGGATGGCATCACCGACTCGATGGATATGAGTTTGGGTGAACTCTGGGAGTTGCTGATGCACAGGAGGCCTGGTGTGCTGCAATTCACGGGGTCGCAAAGAGTCAGACACGACTGAGTGACTGAACTGAACTGAACTGAATAATAGAAAATAGCAAGCATTTATCAAATGTTTACTATCCATCCTGCATGTATGCTAAGTTGCTTGAGTCGCATCTTACTCTTTGGGACCCCAAGGACTGTAGCCCGCCAGGCTCCTCTGTCCATGGGATTTTCCAGGCAAGAATACTAGAGTCTGTTACCATGCCCTCCTCCAGGGGAGCTTCCTGGCCCAGGGGTCAAGCTCAAGTCTCTATGTCTCCTGTATCGGTAGGCAAGCAGGTTCTCTATCACTAATACCACAAGGAACCCCACTATATATGCTACACTGGGCTAAGTCTTATGCATTTTATCTCAGTTAATTCTTGAGAAAATCCATGCAATAGGAACAATTTTAGCCCCATTTTTCAGATTAGAAAGGTGAGGCCAAAAGAGAAGAGCCGATGACCCTGCAATGGAGTCAGGATTTGAACCTTCGTGCCAACCGTCCAGCTGCTCAGCTCACTGCATCATCCATCTTCCTAGACATTCTGCTGAAACAGTTCAGTATAACTGGCAGTCGTCATTTAAAAAAAAGGGGGTTCTGAGTACTGGGAAAAACTCCACTCCTCCCCCTAATCTGGCCCCAAGGCTTATATCTTTCTTGCAAGGAAATCTACGTAGACACGGATTATGAAGAGGCAGAGTCATGTTTAGAGCACTTCTCAGATGTGGGACCGTTGTGACACACATTTTGTACAGGTGAGTTCAGATCCAGAATTGACTGGAAAAATAGTGGAAATGGGAATAAATACAACGATCTGTCTTGGTTTATGTTTAATCGCTCCAGTCAACATGTGAATGTGTCGCTAAAACTATAGCCACTATGCCCTGATGTTTTGCGTCTTTCTTCCCTGATTCAGCCTTTTCTGCCCCTAAGTAATTCTTACATACTTCAGTGCTTTAGAAATAGCTTTATCCGAGCTAATGACATGAAAATAAGGAGTAATGTATACTCAATTGTACATAATAGGGTTGTAATTCCACGGAGAGATGCCTGAGTGCTCTGCTAATGTCATGAGAAATGCAACATGGAATTCCAGGCTCCAGTTAATGTGCAGGATGGTTTGATGGGTTTGTCTGTGTTGATTTCCCTGCAGGATGCTCTCAATGGGATCCCTCTAAAAATCAAAGCCAGTGGAGAAACGGAGGGGGTGATGGGGTCCGCCAGCTTCTCAGATGGTATTAGAATGCTCTGCTCCCTGACAGCACCACCTACTGCTGGACTCCCATCCTGCCTGTGAAGACCACCACTCCAAGGGCCTTCCTGGGATGAAGTGTGTTCAGTGGAGATCGACATTCCCCAGTCATCATACCATGGTGTCATTTTTAAAATGGGTTTTTATTAGAGATTTATATTAATGATAAGAAACCATGAGCCAGGCATTCACATTCAGCATAACACCTGATCTAATATAATTCATTATTAAGAGCCCCCTCCGCCCCCCTCCTTTTTTTTGCCACAATGTTGGCCTTGGAAAGCATCACTACGAACAAAGCTAGTGGAGGTGATGGAATTCCAGGTGAGCTGTTTCAAATCCTGAAAGATGATGCTGTGAAAGTGCTGCACTCAATATGCCAGCAAATTTGGAAAACTCAGCAGTGGCCACAGGACTGGAAAAGGGCAGTTTTCATTCCAAATCCAAACAAAGGCAATGCCAAGGAATGCTCAAACTACCGCACAATTGCACTCATCTCACATGCTAGTAAAGTAATGCTCAAAATTCTCCAAGCCAGGCTTCAGCAATACGTGAACCGTGAACTCCCTGATGTTCAAGCTGGCTTTAGAAAAGGCAGAGGAACCAGAGATCAAATTGCCAACATCCGCTGGATCATGGAAAAAGCAAGAGAGTTCCAGAAAAACATCTACTTCTGCTTTATCGACTATGCCAAAGCCTTTGACTGTGTGGATCACAATAAACTGTGGAAAATTCTGAAAGAGATGGGAATACCAGACCACCTAACCTGCCTCTTGAGAAATCTGTATGCAGGTCAGGAAGCAACAGTTAGGACTGGACATGGAACAACAGACTGGTTCCAAATAGGAAAAGGAGTGCGTCAAGGCTGTATATTGTCACCCTGCTTATTTAACTTATATGCAGAGTACATCATGAGAAACGCTGGACTGGAAGAAACACAAGCTGGAATCAAGATTGC
>SJYT01053331.1:346754-369299 GCA_006410635.1 Cephalophus harveyi
ACTGGGGGCAGGAGGAGAAGGGGACGACAGAGGATGAGATGGCTGGATGGCATCACTGACTCGATGGATGTGAGTCTGAGTGAACTCCGGGAGTTGGTGATGGACAGGGAGGCCTGGCGTGCTGCGATTCATGGGGTTGCAAAGAGTCGGACATGACTGAGCGACTGAACTGAACTGAACTGAACTCTTCAGTCGGTAAGTTCGTCCAACTCTTCGCGACTCCATGGACTGAAGCACGCCAGGACCATGTTGTTTTATAACAGGTCCAAGATCATTGTCAGGAGGAGGGGCAAGGTACAAGCTAGAAGATCCTGTGAAGGCTGGCAGTAAGTCAGCAGTGGGGCTGAAAGAACACAGAGCAGGGATGGGGGAGGAAAGGTTGGAGAAAGGAGGCAGCAAGACGCCTTTTTGCCAGGTGGCGCTAGTGGCAAGGAACCCGCCTGCCATTGCGCAAGACATAAGAGACGCGGGTTCAAGCCCTGGGTTGGGAAGATCACCTGGAGAAGGGCATGGCAATCCACTCCAGTATTCTTGCTTGGAGAATCCCATGGATAGAGGAGTCTTGTGGGATATAGTCCATGGGGTTGCAGAGTAGGACATGACTGAAGTCACTTAGCATGCAGCACAAGATGCCTTACGCACCAGGGAGAGTCGTTCAAGGCCAAGAGTGAAGATAGTGAATGAGCCTCTGGGGAACACTTGGTATGAAGGTGCTGCATGAGGGCCTGGCAGTAGGAAAAAAGTTATGATGGAGAACAGTAATAATTTTCAACCTATTTCTGCATGCAAGATTTCATATAGCTCTTGAAACCCAGTGCATTCAAGGGATAGTATCTTAGGTCACATAATCTAGAACAACATTTCTTAATAGGGGGTCAAACATCCTTTGGAACTGCAAGTGGGCTTTGGGGTAGCATAATGTGTGTGTTAAGAGCCTGACCTGTGAGGTGGAATAGCTATGCCGTTCCTGGCTCTGTCTCTTCATGGCCACATGATCCTGGACAACTCACTTAACCTCCTGATTCAGGATCCTCATCTTCAAATCAGAGTCCAAACAATCCTTTCCTCATTGTGAATGAGTTGATATGATGGCACCCAGTAATCACTACATATGTTGGTTATCACTGGATCCGTTTTTCTGGAGACAGTGTGTTGCTTTCATCAGATTCTTTTTATTTAAAAAAAAAATACGTTTTACTTATTTATTTGGCATGCTAGGTCTTAGTTGAGGACACAGGATCTTCCATCTTCATTGTGGCAGATGAGATCTTTAGTTGGAGCATGTGGGAGAGTCCTTTGGACTGCAAGGAGATCAAGCCAGTCAATCCTAAAGAAAATCAACCCTGAATATTCATTGGAAGGACTGATGCTGAAGCTCCCATACTTTGGCCACCTGATGGGAAGAGGCGACTCACTGGAAAAGACCCTGATGCTGGGAAAGATTGAAGGCAGGAGGAGAAGAGGACAACAGAGGATGAGATGGTTGGATGGATATCAGTTTCTTTTATTTATTTATTTATTTATTTTATTTTATTTTTTTAATTAATTAATTAATTTTTTAACTTTATTTTTACTTTATTTTACTTTACAATACCACATTGGTTTTGCCATACATTGACATGAATCCACCATGGGTGTATATGAGATCCCAATCCTGAATCCCCCTCCCACCTCCCACCCCATATCATCTCTCTGGATCATCCCCGTGCACCAGCCCCAAGCATCCTGTATCCTGTATCGAACATAGGCTTGTGCTTCGTTCTTACATGATAGTATACACGTTTCAATGCCATTCTCCCAACTCATCCCACCCTCTCCCTCTCCCACAGAGTCCAAAAGTCCTTTCTATACATCTGTCTCTTTTTGCTGTCTCACATACAGGGTCATCATTGCCATCTTTCTAAATTCCATATATATGTGTCAGTATACTGTATTGCTGTTTTTCTTTCTGGCTTACTTCACTCTGTATAATAGGTTCCAGTTTCATCCATCTCATTAGAACTGATTCAAATGAATTCTTTTTAATGGCTGAGTAATACTCCATTGTGTATATGTACCACAGCTTTCTTATCCATTCATCTGCTGATGGACATCTAGGTTGTTTCCATGTCCTGGCTATTATGAACAGTGCTGCAGTGAACATTGGGGTACATGTGTCTCTTTCAATTCTGGTTTCCTCACTGTGTATGCCCAGCAGTGGGATTGCTGGGTCATAAGGCAATTCTATTTGCAGTTTTTTAATGGATATCAGTTTCAGCAAACTCCGTGAAATGGTAAAGGACAGGGAAGCCTGGCGTGCTGCAGTCCATGGAGTTGTAAAGAGTTGGACATGACTGAGCAACTGAGCAACAAATGTGGGATCTGGTTTCTCAACCAGGCCACCTGAAATGGGAGCATGGCGTCTCAGCCAGTGGACCTCCAGGGAAGTCCCCATGAGATTCTTGAGGCAGTATAAATGCCTATCCCCTCAACAAATCCAGATGGTACTTGATCTGGAGAAAGAGATGGACATATATGTGGTTAGCTAAGCTGCCCCTACCACCCTTGAAGGCAGCAGGAGATATGTGGGTGCCAGGGAAGAGGGGGCAGGGTGGAGAGGGAGGTCTGCAGCTAGTCTGCCACAGGAGAGGGAAGACAGGCCGATGGTCCTTCTCATGACAAAGATCAGGGAGCAGCACGTATGAGGGCTCCCCACTGCTGGGCACAGGTCTCCTTCACTCCTCAACCTCGGAGGGGGCATTCCACACGTCCCCTCAATCTTACTGCTGCACAGGAGAAGCCAATTCTGACTCCAAGTTGGAAATGTTTCTCTGACTTGCTTTTGTTATTATAATCATACAGAATAGCCTGCCTCAGAGAATCCTCTCCCTCCACTTGTCTGTTAAACTAGTACCTTGTTCAGAACCTTGTCCATCTGGGATGGCAGGAAGGAAGAAACAAACACAGCCCGTGCCTGAGTCTTGCCATTCTAGGAGATGCTTGCAAGACTAACGGCCTTTGGCTTCCTCACCTCCCCCGTCTGGGATCTCTAAAAGAAGCTGGCATCCAGACTCCAACAAGATGGTTATTTTGAGGTGCTAGCCTGCTGTCTTCTCGGTCAGCCAGCTTCCCAAATAAAGTCTCTTCGTTGCCTCAACCCCTTGTCTTTTGGATTCATTGATGAGTCGTGCAGAGAACAGGGCAAGCTTGCACTCTGCAACACTATGGAAGAAGAGGTGACCTTGGAGAGCACGTGACCTTAGAGAGCTCGGGAGCAGACAGGAAGTGCCCACACCCCGAGGGCGTCAAAGCCCACACCCTCTTTTCTTTTGGGAAAGGCTGCAGCTTTGAGGTAGAGGCAGCGTTTGAATCTGGCCTGGCAGCCCCCTTAGTGTCTGGTTGAGCAGGGAGGTGGGTGGTGAGAGGGGACTGGGCCCTGCTGGGGGCAGTTGCGGCAAAGCTCAGAGGCAGGTGGGGGCCTGCAGACACCTGGGGGTCAGTTGAGGGGGCTGGGGTCCCGAGAGGTGGTGGTGGGTGGCGTTGGCCTCTCCTTTCTCCCATTTTCCGCTTTGCTTCACCCTCAGCATCTCTTGAAAACACAGCCTTCTCTGAGGGAGGGTCTTCGGGCTTTTGGATGTGCAGCAGGTGCGGGGTGTGTAGGGGGTGGGTGTGGGGGCATCCCGGCATCAGAGACCCTCAGGGCGTGGCCTGCGCTCCCAGGGCTGGTCCCTGGGGAAGAAAGACCCCAGAGGGGTGGCACTGTCCAGGCGGTGCTGGCTGAGGGGACCCCGGGCAGGGCCTGTGGAAGAGCAGATTCCCTCGCCCTGCACCCCAAGACTTGGGCCCCCCTTTTCCTCTCCACCTTGCCCCACCTCCAGGATCACCCTTTCTGACAGTCTGGGCTCAGCCAGCATGAACCCTTGTAACTGCCAGGTATCTGTCCGGGTCTCTGCACTTGCCAAAGTTCAAGGGCCACGACTTCTGAACTGCCTTCCTCAATTTTTACCTCAGTGCCCCACAGGGTGGTTTCACAAGCTTTTCTGTTTCAGGAGGTTTCTTCAACTTCACTGGCTTCATTTTTTTTCTCCAAAGGTGACCATTCCTCTTGTAGCTTAGGCCATTTCCGTGAGTCCTTGTCGGCCTTTTAGAGTTGAGTTCCTGTGGGGAGGTGATTCCTTGCCCCTCTTTTAGGCCCCTCTTTTGGGCTTCCTACTGGTACCGCAGCCTGGGAGGAAGGACCCCATAGCATCCGTGTGTGTCAGTGTGTCAGAGTTCTCCCTGGGCAGCGGGATGTGGAGGTGGATGGAGGTGGACACAGAATTGGGGCAGGGGCTTTGTGAAGGGGGTGGGGAGAGCCTTGTGGTGGGGGGCTCTATTTGCTTCTCCATCTGTGCGAATTTGCAGGCATGATTGGGTTTCACCTTCCTCCTGTGTCAAATTGCATGCATGCTAAGTCGCTTCAGTCATGTCCAGCTGTTTGCAACCCTATGGACCGTAGCCCTCCAGGCTTCCCTGTCTAAGGGATTCTCCAGGTAAGAATACCGGAGTGGGTTGCCATGCCCTTCTCCAGGGGATCTTCCTGACCCAGGGACTGAACTCATGTCTCTTATGTCTCCTGCACTGGCAGGCAGGTTCTGTACCACTGAGCCACCTGGGAAGCTCCCTGTAACTTCTCCTGGGCTTTGATGTTTAGCATGTCAGTCGAGATGGTGGTTACAGTCAAGAGAAGTAGAACTGTATAAAATTAAAATAAGACAGTTCTGCCACCCTCATCTGTAGTTACAATCTCAGCTGAGATGCTAAACATCAAACCCCAAGTGAAGGGCTGAAGACCCATCCACTCATTCAGGCACCACCTCCGTCCATGAGCCTGCTGACCTCCTATTTCTCACGTGAGTTCAGCAGACTTTCTCACTCTCTTTTCTCTCTGTACTTTGTATTAGCTTGCTTCTGCATATCTGAGGAATAATGGTAGTGTGGGCTACCATTTCATCCAAATGTAAAGACAGAAAAATCAATTCTTACAGTAGTGTGGCCTACTGTTTCATCCAAACAGAAAGACAGAAAAGCAGTTCTTACTGATTTCTTCCATTGGTTAAATATCATACCATTTGGAAATACCTTTCCTGTTGGTTATTATTAGTTCACTGTTCATCCAACAGATATTTCATGTCTGGCTCTCCTGTTCTGATTTGATCTGGTGACATCTTCTAAAGTGTCACCCTGAGGACTTTTCCTCTGCAAGGGAGGAGGCCAGAACCCAGAGTCAAGGTCACGGCTGGGGTCTCTGGCTCTCTGTGCAGTGCTCTCTGGTGCCCAGGAGGCTGAATGAAGCTGGTTAGAAGGCAGAGATGGCCTTGATCAGGAAATGAGGGGAAGCAAAATGCTCTATAAAGTTCCTCCTAAGGAGACTTCTCACTAGGATGACTTACAGTGTGATTTTCATTCTAAAAAGCTGCCTGCTACAGAGTGATATTTATGAAATGCTTAACTTTATGGGGATTCCTTCGGATGTGCAGAAAAAAGTACCATAAATCCTTTTGTCTTATTTTTTAAATGCAAAGACGTGAATTATATCCTTATGAAGTGTGCAAAATTAAATGTACAGGAAGATGCAATTTTATTAAAAATTTTGACCAAAGAATGCAGCAGACTCTCTGCCCTCTTACCGATCCTCTCTGCCCACAGTTTCCTGGAGAGGGAAGACCTGGCTGGGCCGGTGGCTGAGGAGACTAATTTCAGGTGGCTTCTGAGTGGGGAGGGCAGGGGCCTGTGGCCGGTGGGGAGTGTGCCGGCCGTGTAGACGTCCAGTGATGCACAGCACATTCTTGCCATCAGATCAGTGTGTCCACATGTTCATCCACCAAGGAGCAAGCAAAGAGAAGAAAGCATAGCAAACGGTGTGGGACCTGCCGCAACAGGCAGGAGCAAGGAAGAAGCAGAGACCAGCCTCGGGCGCCTGCCCTGGCGAGTGGCCTTCCCTGAATACGGTCTGTCCAGGGCTCGTGGTGGAAGGTGCTGGCATCATGGTTGCTCGGGATCTGGGCAGTCTGACCTCTGAGATGGGGCTCAGACCACGCCCCCACCTGCTCCCCTGCCCCATCCTGTGGGGCCCTGAGCTCAGGGTGGCTGCTCCCGCCCATGCACCAGGTCAGGTCAGCCCGCTGCCGGGCAGCCAGAGCCCCCAGAGCTGCCATCAGGCCCTCCGGCCAGTCCCTCGTCGTGGGCTGCGAGGATGCTGAGGCTGCTGTCACCCGGCTGGGAGCGGGGGAAGGGCACTTCCGATCAGGTTGAGAGGATTCCAGACTGTGCTCTTGTCTCTGCCCTGGTGCAGAAAGCGAGGGCCTGCTTTGGGCAAGTAGCTCCCTGGTTCTGATTTTTCTTCCTGTTTCTGACTTGTCCTCTTGTCTCTGTATTTCCCTTCTGTCACAGCCCGTGATCCTCAGTTCTTAAAAGGGCTCCTGGTCTATGAGCTGCAGTGGAGCAGAGCAGTGCCTTCCAATGTCTGTGCCGGAGAGGGGAGAGCACAGGCACACGCGTGTTGCACACAGGACGTGCAGCACACACACAGTTTACGTACCACGCACACCACACACCATGCATACATCATACACACACACCACAAACACATCACACACACACCCTGCACACACAGATACGCCCACAACATACACCACACACACTCATACCCACACCACACACCATACATGCACACACACCGCGCATATACCATGCACACACACACCCTGCACACACACATGATACACCCACACCATAGATATATATACCATACACACACACCACACACAATATGCACACACACACCACACACACACACACAACCACACATGTCACACACCATGCATACACCATACACACACACCACAAACACACCACACACACATCCTGCACACACAGATGATACACCCACAACATACACCACACACGCTCATACCCACACCACACACCATACGTGCACACACACCATGCATATACCATGCACACACACACACACACACATACACACACCCTGCACACACACATGATACACCCACACCATAGATATATATACCNCACACACACACACACACACACACCACACACACACACACACAACCACACATGCCACACACCATGCATACACCATACACACACACCACAAACACACCACACACACATCCTGCACACACAGATGATACACCCACAACATACACCACACACGCTCATACCCACACCACACACCATACGTGCACACACACCATGCATATACCATGCACACACACACACACACACATACACACACCCTGCACACACACATGATACACCCACACCATAGATATATATACCATACACACATACCACACACAATGTGCACACACACACCACACACACACACACCCACAACCACACACACCACACACCATGCATACATCATACATACAACACACACACACACCACATGCCACACACCATGGATACACCATACATACCACAAACACACTACACACACACCCTGCACACACATGATACACCCACTACACCACACACACTCATACCCACACACCACACACCATACACACCACACACCATACACACACACACACCATGCATATACCATGCATACACACACACACACACCATACACACACCCTGCACACACACATGATATACCCACACCATAGATATATGTACCATACACACACACCACACACAATGTGCACACACACACCACACACACACACACACAACCACACATGCCACACACCATGCATACACCATACACACACACCACACACCACACACACACCATACACACACCCCTGCACACACACATGATACACCCACACCATAGATATATATACCATACACACACACCACACACACTGTACACACACCACACACACTGTGCACACACACAACACACATTCATATCCACAACCACACACCACACACATACACACACCACACACACCATACACACATCATGCATACACACACCATAAACTCACACCATGCATATATACAACACACACACCCACAACCACACACCACAAATTCATAGCACACACACTCATACCCACACACCACACACCATACATACACACACACCATGCATACACCGTGTATACACATACAACACACAACACACACATACCATACACACATCCTGCACACACACATGATACACCCACGCCATAGATATATATACCATACACACACACCACACACAACATGCACACACACACCACACACACCCCCACAACCACACACACCACACACCATGCATACACCATACACACAACACACACCACACACATACCACATGACACACACCATGCATACACCATACACACACACCACAAACACACCACACACACACCCTGCACACACACAAGATACACCCACAACATATACCACACACACTCATACCCACACCACACACCATACATGCACACACACCACACATATACCATGCACACACACACACACACTACACACACACACCCACAACCACACACCACACATGCCACACACCATGCATACACTATACACACACACCACACACCATACACACACCCTACACACACCCTGCATACACACACAATACACCCACAACATACATACATATACCAATATACCATACAGACAGAAAACACACACCGCGCACACACACACACCACACACCACACACATGCATACAACACACACACCATACACATCATGGATACACACACCATACACCCACACCATGCATACACACAACACACACACCCACAACCACACACCACAATTCATAGCACACACAAACTCATACCCACACACCACACACCATACATACACACACACAATGCATATACCATGCATACACACACAACACACAACACACACACACCCTGCATACGCACATGATACACCCACACCATGCATACATATGCCATACACCCACCACACACACACTGTGCATACGCACAACACACACTCACACCCACCACACACATACACACACCATGAATATGCCATACACACTCAACACACACCACACACACACCATACACACACCCTGCATAAACACATCAAACACTCACACCATACATACATATACCATACACACACACCACACACACTGTACACACACCACACACACTGTGCACACACACAACACACATTCATACCCACAACCACACACCACACATATACACACACCACACACACCATACACACATCATGCATACACACACCATAAACTCACACCATGCATATATACAACACACACACCCACAACCACACATCACACATTCATAGCACACACATACCACATACCCACGTACCACACACCATACATACACACATACCATGCATACACCATGCACACACATACAACACACAACACACACACACCAAGCATATACACACCATACACCCACACCATGCATACACCATACACACACACTACACACCATGCATACACACAGCACACACACCCACAACTGTACACCACACACCATCAATAACACACCACATACACATGCTGTACACACAGCACACACACTGATACCCATACCACACACTGTAAAAAGACACACACTATGCACACTCAAGCGTGAAAGGAGGAGAAGGAGGTGAGATGGCTACATCCTTTACGTATCTTATCCCAATTCATCTTCACAACCATGTTGAGAGGCTTTGAGTTCATTTTATGCAAGAAGAAACCAAAACTGAGAAAGTGGAAGTGACTTCCTCAAATGCACAAGCCAGTGCCTGCCTCCAAGTGGGACGATGACTCCAAGCTGGCCGGCAGCCAGGGACAGACATCTGCTTCAGACAAGTGCCAGGCGCCGGAGGGTCCTTGTCAGGGCCAGGTTTTGGAAACAGATGTTTCCAGGTGTCGCTGCCTCTCTTGAGCATCCTCAGGAGCTGCTTCTGATGGAAGCTACTCTGATAGTGGCCACCAGGCAGCCACAGCAGGAAGAGCAGCTGCCAGGAGCTGTTGCCTGTGAAACACAAGGGCCTCCACCAGGAGCTTCCCCACTGTGAGGGCACAAGCTCCTCATGGTCACCACTGGCCACAGTGAGAAGGAGAGCAGGGTGGGTAGACCAGATGGCTCACACGTTTTCATCTCATCACCCTCCTTGACTTTACTGGTGGGTCTTTCTCTCCCTGGAGGAGGTGACAGCTCACTGGTCCCTCAGTGTGCTTCTCTCTGAGGAGCCAGGACTCTGGATTTCCATTAGGACATCTGGTGAATTGGAGTTAGGACCAGGACACTCAGAGGGGAACTGTGCCACCCAAACATGATGAAAAAGGTTGAGGGTATTGGTATCCACCAGCAGCAAAAGATGCATGACCTTCAGTAGATCTTTGATAACTCAAGGCTCCTCTCCCTGTGTCTAAAATGGAAAAATGAATATCGGCTCACAGGACTGTTGTGAGGACTAATTGAAATGATGCACATAAAGTGCCTGAGACCATCAATAGAGTTTCTGTTCGCTTAGTCTGGCACATTCTTCCTACCAATCCTGCCTTCCACTTGGATGACGCTAAGCTTTCCTAGCTCATTACATCCAGGTTAGGTGCCTGGATGTGTTAGGGATGTTTTTGGCTGCAAGGGATGGAAGAGACAAGAAAGAAGGAAGCTAAGTTATTCAATCAGTTCTGCTGTAAGAGGATGCAGCAGTTCAGTTCAGTTGCTCAGTCATGTCTGACTCTTTGTGATCCCATGGACTACAACCCACCAGGCCTCCCTGTCCATCACCAACTCCTGGAGTTTACCCAAACTCATGTCCATTGAGTCAGTGATGCCATCCAACCATCTCATCCTCTGTCATCCCCTTCTCCTCCTGCCCTCAATCTTTCCCAGCATCAGAGTCTTTTCAAATGAGTCAGCTATTCGCATCAGGTGGCCAAAGTATTGGAGTTTCAGCTTCAGCATCAGTCCTTCCAATGAACACACAGGACTGATCTCCTTTAGGATGGAACTGGTTATATTTCCTTGCAGTCCAAGGGACTCTCAAGAGTCTTCTCCAACACCACAGTTCAGAAACATCAATTCTTTGGTGCTCAGCTTTCTTTATTGTCCAGCTCTCACATCCATACATGACTACTGGAAAAACCATAGCTTTGACTAGACGGACCTTTGTTGGTAAAGTAATGTCTGCTTTTTAATATGCTGTCTAGGTTAGTCATAACTTTCCTTCCAAGGAGTAAGCATCTTTTAATTTCATAGCTACAGTCACCATCTGCAGTGATTTTTGAGCTCCAAAAAATAAAGTCTGACACTATTTCCACTGTGTTTCCCCATGTATTTGCCATGAAGTGATGGGACTGGATGCCATGATCCTAGTTTTCTGAATGTTGAGCATAGCTCCCTAAAAAATTACTGAACTGTACAAAATTAGGCAATCAATCAATTACGGGGAAAATGGACCTAAGGGCAAAACATCAAACAAAATCTTCGTCTGTGACATATAAAAGGATAAGAACCTCACAAAAACAGTGATACAATTTTGCACTTGTTAAATGATGAAGACAGACACCAGTACTGCAGGAAATACGGCACATAGTCTCGAGAAAAGCCTGAAGCTTGCTTGAGGATGTGGGTGCTGAGGGGTCCTCTTGTGAGCTCTGGTGACTTGGAGGAAGGAGCAAGAGGTGGAAGTGGAAGGAAAGCTCTAACAAACAGTGGGTGTGGTTCGTGACACACTTGGTGATGGGTGGTACCTGGGAGGTGATGGAGGGAGATGTGTATGCCTGTGTGTGTATGTGTGCGTGTGTTTCCAGGCTTGCACCAGCTGGATGCAGCTTACTGCCCTCACATAGAGTTTCTTGCAGATGAAATCACGCGTCTGCAAACACATCATCTGCTGGATTCTCAAATTGTTTCCTAACATATCAACCTCATTGAAACAAATGTGTGTGTCAGAACAAGCATTGAAGTGACTGTGCCCACATCCACGATTGCACAGGGACCCCAGGGCTCTGGCTCTGTGGGCATCAGGCAGTCTTCTCAATGGAGGGGGCTGGTCTCCAGGGCAGAAGGTCAAAGACAACACCACACCAACCCCCACATTTTAGGGGGTGACTACAGTTTATTTGAGAGTGAGTGAAAGTCGCTCAGTCATGTCCGACTCTTTACAACCCCGTGGACTATACAGTCCATGGAATTCTCCAGGCCAGAATACTGGAACTGGTAGCCTTTCCCTTCCCTTCTTCAGGTTATCTTCTCAACCCAGGGATTGAACTCAGGTCTCCCACATTGCAGGCAGATTCTTTACCAGCTGAGCCACAAGGGAAGCCCAAAAATACTGGAGTGGGTAGCCTATCCCTTCTCCAGCAGATCTTCCCCACTCAGGAATCAAACCAGGGTCTCCTGCATTGCAGGCAGATTCTTTACCAACTGAGCTATCAGAGAATTATCTCTGATCAAAGGCATTTATTACAGATTATTTTGTCTAGTGTTAACTTTGCAAGAACTTCAAAGTGGATAACTGCCTTAAAAGAATCTCTATAGAACCCATGGATTGAGATGAATGTTGATATTGGAAGTACAGGTGAACAGAAAGGTGGTAGCAGCTGCTATAGGTCCCATTCTGGATTCGAGTTTTTTCTCAGTCATAATCAGATTAAAAGGGTGATAATCTAATAAAATCTGACAAGAGCAAACATAAATTTCAACATTATAAAAATAATTTGAAATAGAGATTGAAGTCCACTATCATGATTGGTGACCCTCACTTTTGGTAAGTGGGGAGTTGGCATATTAACTAAGCAAAGTGCAAATGCATCAGAATTAGACTCTGCAAACTAAGAATCCAAACATGAAGACAAGCATGTGCAACGTTTTTGGCACTGCTATAAGTTTTACATTCTTTAATCCTGTACTTTGCAAGATTCCACTAAACTCAATGATAATTATTCAGAAGTCCCTTTTGAATTTTTTCCCTTAGTGGAAAAGGATGAAAAGCTGTATCAATTAAGAAAATATTGAGACTTCCCTGGCAGTCCAGTGGTTAAGACTTCACCTCCCAATGTAGGGAGTATAGATTTGATTCCTAATCAAGGAGCTAAAGATCCAGCATGCCTCTGACTACTGGAAAAACCATAGCTTTGACTAGACGGACCTTTGTTGGTAAAGTAATGTCTGCTTTTTAATATGCTGTCTAGGTTAGTCATAACTTTCCTTCCAAGGAGTAAGCATCTTTT
The DNA here is from genome assembly GCA_006410635.1 of Cephalophus harveyi. NCBI lineage: Eukaryota > Metazoa > Chordata > Mammalia > Artiodactyla > Bovidae > Cephalophus > Cephalophus harveyi. Next base: position 359,935 of record SJYT01053331.1, read on the forward strand.
AATTTCATAGCTACAGTCACCATCTGCAGTGATTTTTGAGCTCCAAAAAATAAAGTCTGACACTATTTCCACTGTGTTTCCCCATGTATTTGCCATGAAGTGATGGGACTGGATGCCATGATCCTAGTTTTCTGAATGTTGAGCATAGCTCCCTAAAAAATTACTGAACTGTACAAAATTAGGCAATCAATCAATTACGGGGAAAATGGACCTAAGGGCAAAACATCAAACAAAATCTTCGTCTGTGACATATAAAAGGATAAGAACCTCACAAAAACAGTGATACAATTTTGCACTTGTTAAATGATGAAGACAGACACCAGTACTGCAGGAAATACGGCACATAGTCTCGAGAAAAGCCTGAAGCTTGCTTGAGGATGTGGGTGCTGAGGGGTCCTCTTGTGAGCTCTGGTGACTTGGAGGAAGGAGCAAGAGGTGGAAGTGGAAGGAAAGCTCTAACAAACAGTGGGTGTGGTTCGTGACACACTTGGTGATGGGTGGTACCTGGGAGGTGATGGAGGGAGATGTGTATGCCTGTGTGTGTATGTGTGCGTGTGTTTCCAGGCTTGCACCAGCTGGATGCAGCTTACTGCCCTCACATAGAGTTTCTTGCAGATGAAATCACGCGTCTGCAAACACATCATCTGCTGGATTCTCAAATTGTTTCCTAACATATCAACCTCATTGAAACAAATGTGTGTGTCAGAACAAGCATTGAAGTGACTGTGCCCACATCCACGATTGCACAGGGACCCCAGGGCTCTGGCTCTGTGGGCATCAGGCAGTCTTCTCAATGGAGGGGGCTGGTCTCCAGGGCAGAAGGTCAAAGACAACACCACACCAACCCCCACATTTTAGGGGGTGACTACAGTTTATTTGAGAGTGAGTGAAAGTCGCTCAGTCATGTCCGACTCTTTACAACCCCGTGGACTATACAGTCCATGGAATTCTCCAGGCCAGAATACTGGAACTGGTAGCCTTTCCCTTCCCTTCTTCAGGTTATCTTCTCAACCCAGGGATTGAACTCAGGTCTCCCACATTGCAGGCAGATTCTTTACCAGCTGAGCCACAAGGGAAGCCCAAAAATACTGGAGTGGGTAGCCTATCCCTTCTCCAGCAGATCTTCCCCACTCAGGAATCAAACCAGGGTCTCCTGCATTGCAGGCAGATTCTTTACCAACTGAGCTATCAGAGAATTATCTCTGATCAAAGGCATTTATTACAGATTATTTTGTCTAGTGTTAACTTTGCAAGAACTTCAAAGTGGATAACTGCCTTAAAAGAATCTCTATAGAACCCATGGATTGAGATTAATGTTGATATTGGAAGTACAGGTGAACAGAAAGGTGGTAGCAGCTGCTATAGGTCCCATTCTGGATTCGAGTTTTTTCTCAGTCATAATCAGATTAAAAGGGTGATAATCTAATAAAATCTGACAAGAGCAAACATAAATTTCAACATTATAAAAATAATTTGAAATAGAGATTGAAGTCCACTATCATGATTGGTGACCCTCACTTTTGGTAAGTGGGGAGTTGGCATATTAACTAAGCAAAGTGCAAATGCATCAGAATTAGACTCTGCAAACTAAGAATCCAAACATGAAGACAAGCATGTGCAACGTTTTTGGCACTGCTATAAGTTTTACATTCTTTAATCCTGTACTTTGCAAGATTCCACTAAACTCAATGATAATTATTCAGAAGTCCCTTTTGAATTTTTTCCCTTAGTGGAAAAGGATGAAAAGCTGTATCAATTAAGAAAATATTGAGACTTCCCTGGCAGTCCAGTGGTTAAGACTTCACCTCCCAATGTAGGGAGTATAGATTTGATTCCTAATCAAGGAGCTAAAGATCCAGCATGCCTCGTGGCCAGACAACTAGAACAGAAACAATAGCAGCAATATTGTAACAAACTCAATATTGTAACAAACTCAATAGACTTTAAAAATGGTTCACATTAAAAAAAAAAAAAAAAAACTAAAAAAAAGAAATATTGTTTCTTCCTCCTTTGGTGAAAGTGACTGGAATGGCAGAGAACACAATGTGTCACATGAGATTGTAGTCTTGTCTTCAAGCACTTTTGGGAAGACAAATAACAACATTATACAAGATTCGAAGAAACCAATTTGTGATTAAATTAGTATGAGAGGTGTCCTCTACAACTGGGTAAAATACAGATGTTTATCATATATCCAATTTTCTGGTATTTCTTAAATTCAGTTTCAATAATGAAATACAGTAAGAACAATTCTGTGATCTGAACAGTACAGGATTCCATTAATAAAATAATAGTTCACGGGGAAAAATGATGTCAGGGTAACCATGGATTCTCCGCTGGCACCCACCAACCTCTCTCAACCTTGCTCCTAGTAAGGGGTCCTTTAAAATGTTGCAACACTTGTTAAAGATATGGAAACTTGTGTTGCTGCGTGCTCAGTCGTGTCTGACTCTCTTCGACCCTATAGTCCGCCAGGCTCCTCTGTCCACGGGATTCTCTAGGCCAGAACACTGGAGGGGGTAGCCATTCCCTTCTCCGGTGAATCTTCCAGACCCAGGAACTGAACCTGCGTCTCCTGCATTGCAGGCAGACTCTTTACCATCTGAACCACGAGGGAAGCCTGAAGATATGGAGGTAAATATAAAAATCTTTAGTCCACTCATGTTTAACGTTTCTTACATTGCAAAGTTCTTAAGAGGTGTCAAATGTGAAACAGAGTTATGAAGATTATTTGTTCAAAAGTTATGCTTTGAAGGCGTATGTGATAAGAAATAGCTGTCATCATTGCTACCAACCAGATACTTTTAATGAATAAATTGAAAATAAATAATTAAATGAGTAATCGTAAGAATTTACTTCAACCCATAGGGAATTTTTAAACAGTGATGAGACAGTAACTGCTTTCTGAGGGAAATTTACACTGCAGAGAGAGAGGAACTTGGAGCTAGATATTTGGAAGTCACGCTACCACCCTCATGTGATTTTTTGGTTATATTATATGTTAACAATGACAATAAAACTCCTCAATATATACCTTATAAAAACAACAAAAATACATTAAAATATTTTCTTAAATGAGGTATATTGCTTTGAACCCCTTGGATAAAAATATAAAAAATGACAAAATGTAAGCTTGAAAGAACAACTGACTGACATTCAGGAAAGTGGAAATTTAGTACCTGGATTCTAAGGATGGCTACAAATCTCCATATAATTGGTGAATGGAATTGAAACGTGGTACCCACATTTAGAAAGCACAGCTCATGTTTCATTTCTATTTGGATTTATGTACTTCTGTGAAATAGATTTTTCAACTATGACAGTAATTTAATATAAAAGGTAAATTGAATGTAGAGCTTTATTTTATCATAAAGTATCAAACCAACATAAAAAATCCTATTTAATCATATTTCTTTCCCTAAAATATTATTAATAAAACAATTCTCATGGTGGTACAAAATTTTCTATTTATTTTTAAATGAAAATTTAAAATTAACCCAAAATATTATTCATTATATGCAGGTCAGGAAGCAACAGTTAGAACTGGACATGGAACAACAGACTGGTTCCAAATAGGAAAAGGAGTACGTCAAGGCTGCATATTGTCACCCTGCTTATTTAACTTCTATGCAGAGTACATCATGAAAAATGCCGGGCTAGAAGAAGCACAGGCTGGAATCAAGATTGCTGGGAGAAATATCAATCACCTCAGATATGCAGATGACACCACCCTTATGACAGAAAGTGAAGAGGAACTAAAAAGCCTCTTGATGAACGTGAAAGAAGGGAGTGAAAAAGTTGGCTTAAAGCTCAACATTCAGAAAATGAAGATCATGGCATCTGGTCCCATCACTTCATGGGAAATAGATGGGGAAACAGAGGAAACAGTGTCAGACTTTATTTATTTATTTTTTGGCTCCAAAATCACTGCAGATAGTGACTGCAGCCATGAAATTAAAGGATGCTTATTCCTTGGAGGAAAAGTTATGACCAACCTAGATAGCATATTGAAAAGCAGAGACATTACTTTACCAACAAAGTTCCGTCTAGTCAAGGCTATGGTTTTTCCAGTAGTCATGTATGGATGTAAGAGTTGGACTGTGAAGAAGGCTGAGCACTGAAGAATTGATGCTTTTGAACTATGGTGTTGGAGAAGACTCGTGAGAGTCCCTTGGACTGCAAGGAGATCCAACCAGTCCATTCTAAAGGAGATCAGCCCTGGGATTTCTTTGGAAGGAATGATGCTAAAGCTGAAACTCCAGTACTTTGGCCACCTCATGTGAAGAGTTGACTCATTGGAAAAGACTCTGATGCTGGGAGGGATTGGGGGCAGGAGGAAAAGGGGATGACAGAGGATGAGATGGTTGGATGGCATCACCGACTCTATGGACGTGAGTCTGAGTGAACTCTGGGAGATGGTGATGGACAGGGAGGCCTGGCATGCTGCAATTCATGGGGTCACAAAGAGTTGGACATGACTGAGTGTCTGAACTGAACCCGGTACTACACACATCTTCTTAGAAGTATGTGAATATAATGAATGAGTACATAAATATACACAATGTTTTTTAGTTTCTCAAACTGATTTACTAAAATTTTGGGTTGACTGAAAAGATCATTTGGATTTTTCATTAAAGATTGTGGAAAAACCTGAACGAACTTCTTTGCCAACCCCACAGATGCATGATCAGAGAAAATAAAATTGCACAATGCTGCTCTAGATAAGAGGGGCTACCGGTGGTGCTAGTGGTGAAGAACCTGCTTGTCAATGCAGGAGACATAAGAGATGCTGGTTCCATCTTTGTGTTGGGAAGATCCACGGGAGGAGGGCATGACAACCCGTTCCTATTCTTGCCTGGAGAATCCCACGGACAGAGGAGCCTGGTAGGCCACAGTCCATGGCATCACAAAGAATGAGAGCTCGCACAATACCTCTGAACACAGCGAGAGACTGAGAGGAAAACGAGGCAGTGAAGAGGGAGGACAGTGAAGGACACGAGATGCCCTCCACACTGACGAATCTGATTTTCTGAATATACAGCCCCCACAAAATACCAGATGCTTCAAGAAACCTTTGAGGTGTGGACTTAGAGAAGACTAAATTTGCAGTGTCTCAAATTCTGATCCCCAGCATTTGTTAAAACTTTGCCTAACATTGTTACCTTTCTATTCTCAATGCATTTTTAAATTAAAACAGTTTCACATTCCTGGCAAATACTAAGATGATGTTGTTCAATCTTCAGAAACCCTGATAATCCAAGAAATTAGACTATGGAAGGCTGTTTTCTCAATTGCCTTGGTACTAAAATGCTCAGGCATTTTAGTGTAGAAATGCAGTGTGATCTAACTCTCTGGGAGAAGACATTTTACATATATCTTTAAAAATTTTCCCATATTTGATGGTTTTAGCCCATTAAAATTGCAACTTTACATGATTTATTCTAGCTATTCCTGGCAATCACTAAGTCCTGAAAAAACTCAGCCTGGGTAAATAATTATCAGTAAGTAATTAGTTGAAAGGTTTTCTCTGGTGGCTCAGTTGGTAAATAATCTGCCTGAAACGCAGGACACCCAGGTCGTACCCCTGGGTTGGGAAGATTCCCCTGGGGATGGAAATAACAACCCACTCCTGTGTTCGTGCCTGGGAAATCCCATGAACAAAGGAGCCTGGCGGGTTACAGTCCGCGGAAACTCAGAACAGTTGGACACAACTTAGTGACTAAACCACCACCACCAATTATTTGAAAACTTCCAAAAATTAATACTATAATTTTTTTTTCCAGTGCAACCTTTTCTTCTGTAGATGGAAAAACATGCTCAGAAGTTGTGATTCCTCATTGATACAGAGAGATAAAACCGAGCATGGAGTTAGATTCTGGATCTAAAGATTTGTCATTGTGCCTTCTTCCTCAAAATTCAGGCACTTCTAAACTTGTGAACCAATCTGTCCACCAATAAGGACTTTTAAGCATACATGGTGTGGTTGAGGAGCTAAGAGATGGAAAACAAAGAGAATGTAGAGGAGACATGACCCAAGCACATAGATGGTCAGAAATGAACTGAATCATGAACACTTGTGGGATGAGCTGGAAAGGGCTTCCTGGCAGGAGGGCAGGATGGAGGGGAGACTTCAGGTGAAGAGGAGAAAGGACAAGGTGGGAGGAGAGGCAGAGCAGGAAGAAGGACGTCAGGAACACATCAGGGACTCCAAAGGAAGCTTGCAGACCTCCCTGGTGGCCCAGTGGTTAGGAATCTGCCTTTCAATGCAAGGGATACAGGTTCAATCTCTGGTCAGGGAACCAGGATCCAACACGAGGCAGGGCAACTAAGCCTGTGGGTCACAATTAGAGGATCTGCTCGCCCAAAGGAAGGATCCAGCATGACACGACGAAGACCCAACACAACCAAGTAAATAAATATGAAAGAAAATAATGGCAATGATTAAAACCCCCCAACACAAAAGGAAGCTTCATCATAATGATAACTCCCATTCGTACTGAGGGCATCATTTAGATTTTTTTAACCTTTCATTTCACAGATGAGAAAACCAAGACACGAACAGTAAAGGGACAAACTGAAAGTCATCAGCATGTACCATCCACATTAGGGCAAGAATTGCATCTCCATCTGTCCAACTCCCAATTCGCTGACATTTCTGTCTGCATTTCCTGCTTTGGGGTGAAGGAGGTCCCTCTACCTTCATCCACTGAAGATTCCATTGTTTAGACCTTGGAGTTGGATCATGCTGAAAGTGGTTCAGTTGTGTCCGACTCTTTGCGACCCCATGAATCGCAGCACGCCAGGCCTCCCTGTCCATCACCATCTCTCGGAGTTCACTCAGACTCACATCCATCGAGTCAGTGATGCCATCCAGCCATCTCATCCTCGGTCGTCCCCTTCTCCTCCGGCCCCAATCTCTCCCAGCATCAGAGTCTTTTCCAATGAGTCAACTCTTCGCATGAGGTGGCCAAAGTACTGGAGTTTCAGCTTTAGCATCATTCCTTCCAAAGAAATCCCAGGGCTGATCTCCTTCAGAATGGACTGGTTGGATCTCCTTGCAGTCCAAGGGACTCTCAAGAGTCTTCTCCAACACCACAGTTCAAAAGCACCATGGACTATACAGTCCATGGAATTTTCCAGGCCAGAATACTGGAGTGGGTAGGCTTTCCCTTCTCCAGTGGATCTTCCCAACTCAGGGATCAAACCCAGGTCTCCCGCATGGCAGGAGGATTCTTTGCCAGCTGAGTCACCAGGGAAGCCCTAGATTGGATCATGCTAGATATCCACAAATTAATTAAGCAAATAAGTAAATGTATTTAATTTTCTGGTGGGATATGTAATCACCAGGATAGCTACTTGGAGGGAAAAAATGCAAAACAAAAGAAAACAACTGCAATCCTACTGTTGGGTATATACACTGAGGAAACCAGAATTTAAAGAGACATGTGTATCCGAATGTTCATCTCAGCACTGTTTACAATAGCTAGGATATGGAAGCAACCTAGATGTCCATCAGCAGAAGAATGGATAAGAAAGCGGTGGTACATATGCACAGTGGAATATTACTCAGCTATTAAAAAAAGAATGCATTTGAATCAGTTCTAATGAGGTAATGAAACTAGAGCCTATTATACAGAGCGAAGTAAGTCAGGAAGAAAAACACCAATATTATATTAACGTGTATATTAACCAATATTATATTAACACATATAATCACCAATATTATATTAATGCATATATATGGAATTTAGAAAGATGGTTACGATGACCCTATATGTGAGACAGCAAAAAAGACACAGATGTAAAGTACAGACTTTTGAAAGATTCTGTGGGAGAAGGTGAGGGTGGGATGATTGAGAGAATAGCATTGAAACGTGTATATTACCATATGTGAAATAGATCACCAGTCCAAGTTTGATGCATGAAACAGGGCACTCAAAGCCGGTGCACTGGGATGACCCTGAGGGATGGGATGGGGAGGGAAGTGGAGGGGGTTCAGGATGGTTCATGGATACCCAGGGTTGATTCATGTCAATGTATGCCAAAAACCATCCCAATATTGTAAAGTAATTAACCTCCAATTAAATTAATTTTAAAAAATCCCCCAGTTTTGTGAGTACTGCTTTTTATGAGCATTCTCATATTTTCCCATCAAGGTGGCTTTGGACCGCGACCCCCCCAGGCCTTCTTTCATGTGGGTAACTATTTAAAGATGCGATGCTCAGGGGCGCAGTTCCCACAACCCCTTCTTTCTCTGTCGGCTCCCAGTTGGCGGGGACCGGAGCGAAGGGCGGGAATGGCGAGGGGCGGGCGCTGGGGGGCACTGTCGCTCCACGGAGGGGCCGCCCGGCCCCCGGAGGCCTGGCCCAGCGCCTCCCCGCACAAAAGGTAGCCTTTCCAAGGTGTGCGCGGGCTCCGCATCAATCTCCTCTTCCCAGCCCCCCGCCCCGCCGCCCCCGGTGCTGGGGGTCGACTTCCGACCGTGGCCGCGGTGACGCACACGGGTCCAGCTGCTGGCCCAAACCGCCTGCCCAGCTCCGCAGCCCGCGAGAACCGACTTCACATGTCACCGGGGCGGCGGCCCTGACGACACCACTTAGAAGATTAAAAATAGATTGAAGCACATGCCACTTCAAAGGGAGCCCGGAAAGGACATCGGCGTGGTTTGCTGCGTTAATGAGAAAGAGCTGCTGGCTTCCTGACTTGAACGGTCTGGACTGAGAGAGGATTTAGAAGCTTGGAGCTGCTGGTTACTTCCAAAAACAGTGGTTAGATGCCTTTTATGACTTAAATAAGGAAGCACCTCCCTCCCCCTCTCCTCGCTACGCTTCAGTTCTTCCTGGTGTGATCTGGGCGATAGGAACACAGGGGGCTCAGGGAATCTCCCAGTCCACCCACCCAATCCCCGGAGGGTGCCCCAAGAAGTGCAAGGAAGGTGGGAGTAAGAACCCAGTTCCCCAGTTCCCCAGATCGGTGGTGTCCACAGGACCCCCTGTGCCCCGAGGCCACCTACTCGGTGATGAGCAGCGGCCTTGACCTGTCAACTCACCTTAGAATCATCCATCGCCCATTGATCTTTTGTTTCAAAGACCTCTTTCCAGCAGCCTGGGCCCCTCCAGACAGACTGAAATCCCAGGCTCCCACAGCCACTTCCTGGCTGGGGGGGTGGAGGGGGTTTAGCGGGGGACGGAGCCCAGTGCTTGTTTTTCATACCTTGTCAGGAGGTCTGAACGCAGAGGGGGGCGCGGATGGGGGGTGCAGCCCCAGAGGAGTGGAGCATCAGCAGATGTACTCATGAAAAATCCACAAGGAATCAGCAGAGGTTCCTGTCCTTCCCGCCCCCCCCCTCCGCCCCCGGGCAAAGC
>SJYT01053331.1:370663-501462 GCA_006410635.1 Cephalophus harveyi
CGGGCAAAGCCCCCCCCTCAGCTTGTCGCCCAGGCCTCCACAAGAATACCTGGGAGTGCCCCACTCTGTTCCGAAGGAAATCTGGCCCTGGGGGGCTAATGCATGGTACTTGATGCACTTGGCCATCCTCCTGAGAACCGGCTGCAAATGCGGTTCAGGCGAAATTGATGAAGTATCGGTTAATCTGAGGCTGACAGCTTAGAGAGGTCACAGCTGAGAGGGGCTGCCAGGGGCTCACGGAGAACGGCTGGAGAAGAGTTTAAGAGACAGCCCAAGCCCACAGGCACAGCTGCCCATCTTCACCACGTGGGCACCGCCCAACCTCGCCAGGTCTCTCATCCTCCCCTACGGGTAAGCAGTTTGAATGTGGACACCACCCCGTCCCCTCCCCCAAAAATTCAGGCCCACACCCCTGAGGCTCCTCTCTCCTTAGGAAGGAAGAAGGGAGCTGCTGGTCCCAGTTGGAACAGGCAGTTAGAGCGCCTAATGCAAATTTCCTCTTTTAATTGGAGCTCTGAGTCATGTCTTGCCCGGCCCTGCGTTTCCTGCTACAGGAAGGTTTGTCTAGGTAGATGGCAGATCTGCAGATGGTGGGTTAGGCACTGCTCAGGAGGAGTTTTCTGGGAGTGGTGTCAGCTCCCTGAAAGGAGAAACAAATGGATACAAATCCATGTTCACCCTGAGTTGTTTTGTGTGTGAAAATCTAGGACTCCAGGACTCCACAATTCATCACTCAGAGGTGTTGCCACATGGTCTTGTCATCTGTGTGTCTTCTAAATTCCAGGGTGGCCTTGAAGATTAGATTCGCCAACACTTGCATTTTATGGGTGTGAAGCAGCAGGGGTTGTGGGGTCCAGTAGGCTTGGGTTGGGACCCTGGCTTCCGGATGCTTGGGCTTCCCTGGTGGCGCTAGTGGTAAAGAACCTGCCTGACAAATGCAGGAGCTGCAAGAACTGAGGGTTCAATCCCAGTGTCGGAAAGATCCCCGGAGTAGGAAATGGCAACCCACTCTAGTCTTCTTGTCTGGAAAATCCTATGGACAGAGGAGCCTGGGGGGCTACAGTCCATAGGGTCACAAAGAGTCAGACACCGCTGAGCACGCATAAGCATGCAACCCTGATGTTTAGAGAGCGAGTTCATCATTGTCTCCATTTGCTACGGGAAAAGAGGACTGGAGGTGATCTTTCACTTTCTGTGATTAAATGGCTGAGGAGATCTCAGAGTTAGAATTCAAACCCAGTTTTCCACCCTTCTCTGTATAATCCCTTTCTTCTTACAACAAGAGTGAAAGTAGGAGTAGTAAGAATAGTATGGAGTAGCCAGAGTCTCAGCCTGTACAACAAGCAGACTGCTCAGCATCACACATGTAAGAACTCATTTATCCCTCCCTGCTAACTTGGGAGGAAGATGGTATTATGATCAAATTAGTATTCTTAAAAAAAAATTGTCTTTATTTATTTTTGGCTGTGATGGGTCTTCATTGCAGTGCAGGCTTTCCCTAATTGCAGTGAGCAGGGGCTACTCTCTATCTGAGGCGAGCCGTCTTCCCATTCGGATGACTTTTCTTGGGGTGGAGCACAGGCTCTAGAGCGCAGGCTCAGGAGTTTAGATTCTGGGGCTCTAGAGCGCAGGCTCAGGAGTTGTGGCGATTGGGCTTCATTGCTCCGCAGCACGCACGTGGGATCTTCCTAGATGAGTGATCCAGCAGATTCTTTACCACTGAGCCTCCAGGGAAGCCCTCACATTAAGATTCTTATTACCACATCATCTCTTTTAAAAGAAAGGGAAATTTAGGTTGGGCAGTTAGGGAGCACAATCTACTCTCTGTTTCCATTTTTCTGGGAACCTTTTTTTCCCCTCGGGTGGAGTTGGGTGGGGTGGGGTTGGAGGTGTCCAGCACTAAATCTGCTGATCTACACATCAGAGGATATATGAAAAACAAGTGATTATAGCCAGACTGCAAATACCACTATTGTCAATCAGTAAGAAAAAGTCTATTTATTAACAATAATGCAGGTGTTTCCCCCACCAGGGACCAAATGTGTGTCCCTGTACTGCAAGGGAGATTTTTAACCCTTGGACCACCAATTTGAATAGATGTTTGAAAACTGACTCTGGTAAAATAGGCTTTGTAACTTTTCAACAGGAAGTCTGAAGCCACTGGGTTCTATTTAGATCCTGACTTTGGGGGAGGTGATGGAGAAACAGGAAAGGCAGGCATCCTTGATGGGCAGAGGCCATGAACCTCCAGGCACTTTACAGAGAGCTTAGATGCTGCTCTGCCTGCCCAAGGCTTAGCCCTGAAAGGAAAAATGGTCCACGCCTTCTTGGGACAGACCTTTATGAAGTGAAGGAGTTGTGATGGGCACAGCCTTACTGCCATCATGGAACAGAATTTGTCATCATAATGAGTCTAATGTATAAGCCACGAAACACAGATCTTCACGTCAGTCATCTGAGCATCACATAAACAGTGATATTTGGGTGTCTGGGAATGAACAGGCTGCCAGGGAACTTTGTCTGTGGGTGTTCACGTTGGCTTGATGGTTCTGCTCCCTGACACACAGCTGGACCATTGAATGCAGAAATCAGAGGCTCTGGACTCCAAAGATGTCTTTAAGGGAATGACTTCTTTTTTTTTAAGGAAAGATATATAGCTTCAAAATATACTTTGCATGTGAATAAACTTGTGAAGTACATTAGCCTATATTGCTAAGTTGGATTTGAGCATTTCTGTTTTGGAGAGTAAAATTTTAACATGTGTTCAGGGTTGATAAGACTTGTGCCTTCTCTGTACAACAATTACAGAATAGTCCAATATTGACATATGGATCAGGGATGAAATCAACCCAGTTCCATTGCTGGCTCATTTACATGTCAATGCCAGGCCAGGGCTCTTTGATCACTTTGCTCTTGTCTGAACTCCCAAACAAATAAAAATAGAGTCATATTCAGTTCAGTTCAGTCGCTCAGTCATGTCCGACTCTTTGTGACCCCATGAATCACAGCACACAAGGCCTCTCTGTCCATCACCAACCCCATCGGTAATGCCATCCAGCCATCTCATCCTTTGTCATCCCCTTCTCCTCCGTCCCCAATCCCTCCCAGCATCAGGGTCTTTTCCAATGAGTCAACTCTTCCCATTAGGTGGCCAAAGTATTGGAGTTTCAGCTTTAGCATCAGTCCTTCCAATAAACACCTAGGACTGATCTCCTTTAGGGTGGCCTGGTTGGATCTCCCTGCAGTTCAAGGGACTCTCAAGAGTCTTCTCCAACACCACAGTTCAAAAGCACCAATTCTTCAGCTCTCAGCTTTCTTCACAGTCCAACTCTCACATCTACATGACCACTGGAAAAACCATAGCCTTGACTAGACGGATCTTTGTTGACAAAGTAATATCTCTGCTTTTCAATGTACTATCTAGGTTGGTCTTAACTTTCCTTCCAAGGAGTAGGCATCTGTTAATTTCATGGCTGAAATCACCATCTGCAGTGATTTTGGAGCCCAAAAAAATAAAGTCAGCTACTGTTTCCACTGTTTCCCCATCTATTTGCCATGAAGTGATGGGACTGGATGCCATGATCTTAGTTTTCTGAATGATGAGCTTTAAGCCAACTTTTTCACTCCCCTCTTTCACTTTCATCAAGAGGCTTTTGAGTTCCTCTTCACTTTCTGCCATAAGGGTGGTGTCATCTGCATATCTGAGGTGATTGATATTTCTCCTGGCAATCTTGATTTCAGCCTGTGCTTCTTCTAGCCCAGCATTTCTCATGATGTACTCTGCATATAAGTTATATAGGCAGGGTGACAATATACAGCCTTGACGTACTCCTTTTCCTACCCTGCTTCTGTTAGGTCCATACCATTTCTGTCCTTTATCGAGCCCATCTTTGCATGAAATGTTCCCTTGGTATCTCTAATTTTCTTGAAGAGATCTCTAGTCTTTCCCATTCTGTTGTTTTCCTCTATGTCTTTGCATTGATCACTAAGGGAGGCTTTCTTATCTCTCCTTGCTATTCTTTGGAACTCTGCATTCAGATGCTTATATCTTTCCTTTTCTCCTTTGCTTTTCACTTCTCTTCTTTACACAGCTATTTGTAAGGCTTCCCCAGACAGACATTGTGCTTTTTTGCATTTCTTTTCCATGGGGATGGTCGTGATTCCTGTCTCCTGTACAATGTCATGAACCTCCGTCTATAGTTCATCAGGCATTCTGTCTATCAGATCTAGTCCCTTAAATCTATTTCTCACTTCCACTGTATAATCATAAGGGATTTGATTTAGGTCATACCTGAATGGTCTAGTGGTTTCCCCACTTTCTTCAAAGATCTAGAATCTCTTTTGTTCACTTGTGTATGTGTATGTATCTGTGTGCCACGTAATAATATGACATTCTGGAATTCTTATTTTATCATGCACTTTATGCAGTAGTAACTGTAGTAATAGTTTCCCATTTGGATAGCAATGTGAATTAATCAACAAAATTGTCCCTGAAGCCTCTGGTACAATGTCTTAAATTGTATTTATCAGTTCTGAAGGAAAATATCAAAACTACTTCAGCAGCCTTGATACTTTTAAGTCAAGTCTTATCTCCCACTGCGTCCATCTAACAAAATGAACTCATGAACAGCCTCTATCAGATGCTGTCTTCGCATAGTAATGCCCCAGGAGAAGAGAACCTATTTTTTAGCTGGAATAATTGTCACTATTAAAGTTTACTTGGTAGCAAGTGAGAAAACTGAACTGTCCTTTAATTGGACATGCATTTGTTGGCAGGATAATGAGTCTCCTGGCAGTCTCCTGTGGACAGCTTGTGCTTTTCTCTGCTCACCATCCCTCCCATCTTTTCCCAGAAAGAGGGCCTCCTTCCTATGAGAAGTATATGAAAAACTATGGCAAACCTGGACAGCTTATTAAAAAGCAGAGACATCATTTTGCCAACAAAGGCCCGTATAGTCAAAGCTATAGTTTTTCCAGTAGTCATCTGAGAGTTGAACCATAAAGAAAGCTGAGCACCGAAGAACTGATGCTTTCAAATTATGGTGCTGGAGAAGATTCTAGAGCATCTCTCATACTGCAAAGAGATCAAACCAGTCAATCTTAAAGGAAATCAACCCTGAATATTCATTAGAAGGACTGATACTGAAGCTGAAGCTCCAATACTTTGGCCACCTCATGCAAAGAGCCTACTCATTGGAAAAGACCCTGATGCTAGGAAAGGCATCAGACAAAAGGAGTAGGGGACGACAGAGGACGAGTTGGTTGGATGGCATCACCGACTCAACGGACATACGTTTGAGCAAACTCCGGGAGATGGTGAAGGACAGGGAAGCCTGGCGTGCTGCAGTGCATGGGGTTGCAAAGAGTTGGACATGACTGAGTGACTGAACAACAACAATGATCTCCTCCTTTCTGTAGGAGTCCAAGATGGGTCACTCCTTGTTCTCCTTTCTGTGATCAACACAGAGATGGCATAGGTCCTGGGGAGATAATCCCATGATTCCTATGTGGGTCCAGGAGAAAGATTCTGTCCTTGTTCTGACTCCCGAGGCTGAGATACTGGAAACCTGCATCTTATTGGCGTGGTACATCACTGAACCCTGCCTCAGGGAGGAGAGAGGATGGCAATGTACATCACCAGGGAATTATATTGACTGATGGAAGGACTAATGCCGAGAGACAAAGAGAGAGAATTCTGACTGCATCTGAACTTGAGTCGTTGGGATTCTGGACTCAGCACCAAACTTCTCACTGAAAGCGAGTGAACAAATTCCAGTTTTTGCTTAAGTGACTTTGAAATGTGCCAGGCACTTGTTACTGAAATAGTGTGGAACAATCATCTACTTTACAGGGGCAATTATCTTTGTGAATATAGTATATATGATCCTAAACTTCCCTGGTGGCTCAGAGGTTAAAGCGTCTGCCTCCAATGCGGGAGACCTGGGTTCAATCCCTGGGCCGGGAAGATCCCCTGGAGAAGGAAATGGCAATCCACTCCAGTATTCTTGCCTGGAGAATCCCATGGACAGAGAAGCCTAGTAGGTTACAGTCCATGGGGTCGCAAAGAGTCGGACACGACTGAGCGACTTCACCTCAACTCACCTCACCTCAATTATTGCTAAATCCTATTTAGTTCTAAAACATTATGGAAATTTCTAGAAACCTATAAAAGCAATCCATAGCAATGTTCCCCCACACTTTTGCTCCTGAAGGAAGCCCCACAGCTGAATGTGAGTCCTAGATCTTTCAAAACTTCTTTACTTTGATGACATTATTTCCTTTCTCCCTGGGCCCTAATTTATTTTTATTTTTACAGCATTAAGATTTTCCAGACAGTCCTTTCCTTTCCATGGAAGGTCTTCTTCACCTCCTTTGCTATTTTGTCTTCCTTCTCTCATTCTTAAAGGATGAAGTCACTCATTATAAAAGAAAACAATTGACAAAGCTGTGGAGAAACGGGAACCCTCTTACACTATTGGTGGGAATATAAATTGGCGCAGCTATCACGGAAAACAATATGCAAGTTCCTCAAAAAACTAAATAGAGCTACTGTATCATCTAGCAAGTACTTTTATAGGTATTCATATGAAGAAAACAAAAACACTAATTTAAATAAGCGATAGTTTAAAAAATCAAAAAGAAATATGTATTCCTATGTTCATTACAGCATTATTCACAATAGCTAAGATATGGAAACAACCCATGTGTTCTTAGGTGGATGAATGGATACAAGATGTGATATATATATATATATATACACACACATACACACATTGAAAGAATACTCAACCATAAAAAGAATGACATCTTGACATTTGTAACAATGCAGATGGACCCTGAGAGTATTATGCTAAGTGAAATAAGTCAGATACAGACAAATGCCATATGATTTCACTTAATATGTGGAATCTAAAAAGCGAAACAAACAACAAACAAAATAAAATAAATCCAAACTCATATATACAGAGAACAAATTGGTAGTTGCCAGAGGGGAGGGACAGTAGGTATGAGTGAAGGGGCTGAAGAGGTAGTAACTTCCAGTCAAAAAATATAGAAGTCATAGAGATGTAACATATAGCAGCTAACAACACACAGTCAGTAATATTGCGTTGCATCCTTTGAAACTTTGTATGGCCAAAAAAGATAACTTGGACTTTGTGGTGGTGATCATTTTTCAGTGTAAACAAATATCAGATCTTTATGTTGTACACCTGAACCTAATATTATATGTCAGTTATATCTCAATAATAAAAAAAGAAACTTTTCCAAGTAGAAAAAACAAAAAAAGGTGGAGTCACTCAGATTGGCCCTGCAGCTTCCTCCCCATGCTTTCTGTTTGGTGATTCACATGTAAGACTGAACCTTTAAGTGGGCTGAAATGATGACTCCCACACTCCCATCTCCAGACCTCACTTTGAACTCCAGGCACCCGTCTCCAGCTGCCTTCTTGACACCTCTTCCTCCCCTAGGGCCTCTAAGGTCAGCTCGCTGTAGTTTCCCAGGCCCCAGACTTGACAGTTACCTTCCTTGGAATTTCTCTTTTGTCATTATCTTCTCCAGTTCAGAACCAAGGTCTGCTGGTTCCACCATTGAAATGAATCTCAGATCATAAACACATCTCTACGTCTGCTGCAGGCATCCCAGTCAAAGGCATGGTCATCTCCTGCCTGGTGACCACAATCGCACGTAACTGGAGGTGCTAGTTTAGTCGCTCAGTCATGTCCAACTTGCTGCGACCCCGTGGTCTGTAGCCCACCAGGCTCCTCTGCCCATGGGGTTTCCCAGGCAAGAATGCTGGAGAGCTTTGCCATTTCCTCCTCCAGGGGATCTTCCCAGCCCAGGGGTCGAACCTGGGTCTCCTGAATTGGCAGGCAGATTCCTTACTGCTGAGCCACGTGGGAAGCCCATAGTTTTCCCTGTTTTTACTTTGCTTCTCTTCTTTCTCACTCCCAACCTCTGGACCTCACTGTCCTGGATAGATGAGATGAAATAATCTCTTTTCAATGGAAAGAATCATCTGACACCACTTCCGTTCAAGCCCTCTGGTGGCTTGCATTGCAATCTGACTGAAAGCTGAATGCTTGGCCATGGTCCAGGGACACTCTACCTTCTGCATTCTTGGCCACCCTCTGCCTCCTTCCTGGTCTCCTGCCTGCCTCCAGGACCCCTTTATAGGCCAAAGAGTGAAAGTGTCAGTGGCTTAGTCATGTCCTACTCTTGGCGATCTCATGGACTGTAGCCCACCAAGCTCCACTGTCCATGGAATTCTCCAGGCAAGAATCCTGAAGTGGGTTGCATCTCCTCCTCCAGGGGATCTTCCTGACCCTGGGATCAAACCCACATGTCCTATATTGCAGAAAGATTCTTTACTGTCCAAGTCATCAGGGAAGCCCTTATTAGCCAAGCTTGTCAATATCTCAGGCCTTTAGAGGAGATGTTCTCCTGGCCCAACAAACTCCATACCAACTTTTTTTTTCCAGTTCTCAGGTAAAGAATCCACTGCCAAGAGGGTTCCCTTGTTTTCTATGCCTCACCCCCACGTCTAATTCAATCTAATGCTGTCTTCTCCACAGCCCCCCCCCTCCACTTGTTATGCTTTCATTTGTCAATGTAAGAAATCAGAATGAGAAGTTGCGTCTTTAGCACCGTTTTCCTGTCCCACTGCTGGTGTGATACATCTAGCTAAGGGCTTCTCGGTACCACAAAATCTGTTGACAGGTTGGAGGGGGCTTAAGGAAGGACACAGGATGAAGGGACCAAGGAGATTGATTTATGAGCCAAATTACACATACTAAATGCATCCAGCTTGCCTAGAGGGCCGTGAAGCACAGGCAGGAGATACTGTGTGAGATTTGAAAAATGAGCAGTTAGAGACAAATTATCTAGCTCTGTGCTTGGATCTATAAAAAGAATGACATCTTGACATTTGTAACAATGCAGATGGACCCTGAGAGTATTATGCTAAGTGAAATAAGTCAGATACAGACAAATGCCATATGATTTCACTTAATATGTGGAATCTAAAAAGCGAAACAAACAACAAACAAAATAAAATAAATCCAAACTCATATATACAGAGAACAAATTGGTAGTTGCCAGAGGGGAGGGACAGTAGGTATGAGTGAAGGGGCTGAAGAGGTAGTAACTTCCAGTCAAAAAATATAGAAGTCATAGAGATGTAACATATAGCAGCTAACAACACACAGTCAGTAATATTGCGTTGCATCCTTTGAAACTTTGTATGGCCAAAAAAGATAACTTGGACTTTGTGGTGGTGATCATTTTTCAGTGTAAACAAATATCAGATCTTTATGTTGTACACCTGAACCTAATATTATATGTCAGTTATATCTCAATAATAAAAAAAGAAACTTTTCCAAGTAGAAAAAACAAAAAAAGGTGGAGTCACTCAGATTGGCCCTGCAGCTTCCTCCCCATGCTTTCTGTTTGGTGATTCACATGTAAGACTGAACCTTTAAGTGGGCTGAAATGATGACTCCCACACTCCCATCTCCAGACCTCACTTTGAACTCCAGGCACCCGTCTCCAGCTGCCTTCTTGACACCTCTTCCTCCCCTAGGGCCTCTAAGGTCAGCTCGCTGTAGTTTCCCAGGCCCCAGACTTGACAGTTACCTTCCTTGGAATTTCTCTTTTGTCATTATCTTCTCCAGTTCAGAACCAAGGTCTGCTGGTTCCACCATTGAAATGAATCTCAGATCATAAACACATCTCTACGTCTGCTGCAGGCATCCCAGTCAAAGGCATGGTCATCTCCTGCCTGGTGACCACAATCGCACGTAACTGGAGGTGCTAGTTTAGTCGCTCAGTCATGTCCAACTTGCTGCGACCCCGTGGTCTGTAGCCCACCAGGCTCCTCTGCCCATGGGGTTTCCCAGGCAAGAATGCTGGAGAGCTTTGCCATTTCCTCCTCCAGGGGATCTTCCCAGCCCAGGGGTCGAACCTGGGTCTCCTGAATTGGCAGGCAGATTCCTTACTGCTGAGCCACGTGGGAAGCCCATAGTTTTCCCTGTTTTTACTTTGCTTCTCTTCTTTCTCACTCCCAACCTCTGGACCTCACTGTCCTGGATAGATGAGATGAAATAATCTCTTTTCAATGGAAAGAATCATCTGACACCACTTCCGTTCAAGCCCTCTGGTGGCTTGCATTGCAATCTGACTGAAAGCTGAATGCTTGGCCATGGTCCAGGGACACTCTACCTTCTGCATTCTTGGCCACCCTCTGCCTCCTTCCTGGTCTCCTGCCTGCCTCCAGGACCCCTTTATAGGCCAAAGAGTGAAAGTGTCAGTGGCTTAGTCATGTCCTACTCTTGGCGATCTCATGGACTGTAGCCCACCAAGCTCCACTGTCCATGGAATTCTCCAGGCAAGAATCCTGAAGTGGGTTGCATCTCCTCCTCCAGGGGATCTTCCTGACCCTGGGATCAAACCCACATGTCCTATATTGCAGAAAGATTCTTTACTGTCCAAGTCATCAGGGAAGCCCTTATTAGCCAAGCTTGTCAATATCTCAGGCCTTTAGAGGAGATGTTCTCCTGGCCCAACAAACTCCATACCAACTTTTTTTTTCCAGTTCTCAGGTAAAGAATCCACTGCCAAGAGGGTTCCCTTGTTTTCTATGCCTCACCCCCACGTCTAATTCAATCTAATGCTGTCTTCTCCACAGCCCCCCCCCTCCACTTGTTATGCTTTCATTTGTCAATGTAAGAAATCAGAATGAGAAGTTGCGTCTTTAGCACCGTTTTCCTGTCCCACTGCTGGTGTGATACATCTAGCTAAGGGCTTCTCGGTACCACAAAATCTGTTGACAGGTTGGAGGGGGCTTAAGGAAGGACACAGGATGAAGGGACCAAGGAGATTGATTTATGAGCCAAATTACACATACTAAATGCATCCAGCTTGCCTAGAGGGCCGTGAAGCACAGGCAGGAGATACTGTGTGAGATTTGAAAAATGAGCAGTTAGAGACAAATTATCTAGCTCTGTGCTTGGATCTGTCATTAGATGAGAGGTCGAACAGAACTTTGATTGTGGGCTGGGGAATCGTCCTCTCGGGCCTGGCGTGGTGGTCCCTGTATTACTGGACAGGAGATGCTCCCAGAGAAAACATGAGAATTAGGGTTGTCATCAGCTGATTTTTTCCATTCCTTAACAATCGTCCAGCTCAAACTCAAATTTATATGAAGCTCAAAGTCAGCGTAAATGATCCCAAGTTCAGATTAAATAAAGTTTTTCAGGGGATGAAGTGTGAATATGTAGTTTCTCCATTTTCATATATATATAATTTTATATCTATACACATATGTGGTATTATATATTGTTTGTATCTGTGTATACAAGGTATATGGACTTCCCTGGTGGCTCAGTGGTAAAGAATTTATATATAAATATATAAATATATATAAATTTATAAATAAATATATATATGTGTGTGTGTGCGTATATGCATTGTATATACATTGTGTATATACAATGTGTATACAATATATACACATACATATTGCACATAGCATACATACATATGTATATACATACATAGCATACACTGTTGCTACTGTGACAGATGACCACAAATTTAGAAGCCTAACAACACAACTTTATTATCTTCAAGTCTGTAGGTAGAAATATGGCACCAGTCTCACTGGGCTGAGTATTGGGTGGCAGGGCAGCATCCTTTTCTGAAGCTCTAGAGGTGGGAACCCTTTTTCTTGACTTTTCCAGCTGCTCCAGGCTTCCCACATCCCTTGTCTCATGGGACATCCTCAGCAACAACAAGGTTGCTCTCTCTTGCCTTTCTTCAGGGGCATCAACTCCCTCTAATTCCTCTCCTCTGTCTCCCTCTTCCACTTTTAAGGGCCTTTGTGATGACAATGGAGTCGTTTAGATAATCCATGCAAGATCCCCCGATTTTCAGGTCATATGATGAGCACCCCTGAATCCAACTGCAGCAGTGTTTCTGCTTTGCCATGTGATCACAGCTTGATGACAAGTTCTGGGAGTCTGGACGTGGTGTCTTTGGTTGGCTTTCTGGTGACCATGCGTGATGCTGGTCTATGGAGATGGGGAGGAGGTGGGGAAACAGAAGCTGAAGGGCGTCCTTCCCAAGCTTCACACTGGCTTTTCCAGTGACTGGTTCCACTTTAGACCATCTGGAGTGCATTTGAGTGCTGTATGCCAGCCAGAGTTCTCAAGAATTTGCATACATTCTACTACTTTATTTCAGACACCCATTCACACACAAAAAACAAAACAAAAACAAACAAAACACAAAAAAACAAACTATGGGGGCAGTTGTTATCTGTCAGCGTCCCAGAGGAAACAAGGAGATGCTTAAATTAGGAGAATTTACAGCAGCCCTCATTTCTTTGAACTTTATTGCATTTTTGGCCTTTTTCAGATTGAAGGTATGTGGCAACCCTGTGTGGAGCAAGTCTGTTGGTGTCATTTTTCCAATAGCATATCTGTCTTTGTGTCACATTTTGATAATTCTCACAATATTTCAAACTTTTCCATTATCATTGGATTTGTTAGGGTGATCTGTGATCAGTGATCTTTGCTGCTACTATTAACATTTCAAGAAGACTATAACTCACTGAAGGCTCAGATGATGATTAGCATTTGTCAGCAATAAAGTATTTTTAAATAGAGGTATGCACATTGTCTTTTTAGATACAATGCTATTGCACACTTACTAGAGACCACTTATGTATATAGTATAGACACAATTGTTATATGCACTGGGAAACCAAAATATTTGTGTGCATATCTTTATTGTGATGTTTACTTTATTGCAGTGATCTGGAACCGAGATACGGAACCAGAGATATCTCTGAGGTGAGCTTATGTTTACAAAGGGGATGATCATACATTTGCTGTTGCGTGGAAGTTTGTAAGTCTACAAGCAGCTAGGCTGAAGCACCACCTGAAAGGGTGACATACACACACTCCTATATATCAACTAGATAACCAAAAGGACCTAGTGTACAGCGCAGGGAACTTTTCTCAATACTCTAGAATGACTTATGTGGGAAAAGAATCTAAAAAAGAATGGATATATATATATATGTATATATATATATGATTCACTTTGCTATACAGCAGAAATTAACAAACATTGTAAACAAACTGTGTTTCAGTATTTTTTTTTCAAAAATGGTGGGGCTCTGGACAGACTACTGAATGTTGTAAGGACAGAAATGTTGTAACCCCCTTACTACACACAGGGGTTGAGTCCAACAAGGACTTTTTGTGGGGAGACGATCTAACCCAAAGAGACCTGAGTTTCTTCTGAAAGGAGCTAGAGAAACAAATACCCAGCCATCTCTCTCCCTCTCTCTCTCTGATCTGCCGAGTCCTACCAGGAGTCAGGGGCGCGGAGGTCTGGGAGGGATCACAGAGGGACACAGGTGGGGACCTGGAGGACATCCTGTGTTCATGGGTGAGGGACCGAGCAGCTGTTCATGCTCACTAACTAAGGAGCTCTGGAGCTGCGGCTGGAACCCAGGCAGCTGAATTCCAGAGCTTTATTCAGGTTGTATCTTAGTAGCCACGGCGCGTGTGTCCTCTCAGCCAACTATGCTAACACAGAGAAGGAGACTGCCAGCGCTAGACCTGGTGCCCTGAGGCAGACGGACGGATGCTGAGTGGCGGCTAGAGCCAGAGACGGGGGATGAGACGGTCAGCGTGTGGGAAAGGTCCTTTTTTGTTCAGTTAGAGTATTTGGAGTGTGATAGAGGCACTATGAACAGGCAAAATGATAGGATACCAAAAGAGGAACTCCCCAGGTCATTGGGTGCCCAATATGCTACTGGAGATCAGTGGAAAAATAAGTCCAGAAAGAATGAAGGGATGGAGCCAAAGCGGAAACAATACCCAGCTGTGCATGTGACTGGTGATAGAAGCAAGATCCGATGCTGTAAAGAGCAATACTGCATAGGAACCTGGAATGTCAGGTCCATGAATCAAGGCAAATTGGAAGTGGTCAAACAAGAGATGACAAGGGTGAACGTCGACATTCTAGGAATCAGCGAACTAAAATGGACTGGAATGGGTGAATTTAACTCAGATGACCATTATATCTACTACTGTGGGCAGGAATCCCTCCGAAGAAATGGAGTAGCCATCATGGTCAACAAAAGAGTCAAAAAAAAAAAAAAGGTGTGACATTTTTAATACTTGACTCAGAACAAATGTCTTTTTTAAGTTTCTTGCCAGAAATCAGAAGTTCTATGTAAATTAAGGCTCCCTTAGATACTGCCCATTGAAGATGAAAAGACTTCCTGCGGCACCCTCTCCATTGATAACATTAAAATCTAACAGGCTCATATTTAACCTTCCAAGGGCACTGTTAATATACAGAGGAACTAATAAGGAAGCCACCTTCAGTAGCTGGAAAAGGAACTCTCAATATGGCTAGGTGGTGTGTGTGTTAGTCACCTAGTCATGTCTGGCTGTTTGCAACCCCATGAACTACATATAGCCCACCAGCCTCCCCAGTCCATGGGATTCTCCAGGCAAGAATATTGGAGTGGGTTGCCATTACCTTTTTCAGGGATCTTCCCAACCCAGGGATCAAACCTGGGTCTCCTGCACTGCAGGCAGATTCCTTACCATCTGAGCCTTGGCTAGGTGGTATGAACAATAAAAAGTCATTTTTATGAACCAAGTCAGAAAGAATCATTGAAATAGTTTAACAATTTAATAATTTTATAAAAAGCTGTCTGATTATTATTAGAAAAAAACATATACATTAGAATGCAAACATCAGACTTCAAAAAACAGTAAAAATATTTTGTAACCCTTCCAAATAAAGATTAATTCAAGCATGTATCATCAACAGATGCCAAGTCTACTAGAATATTTTCATGGCCTTAAAGTGCCTCCCCATAGATTGCTTACTAGTCTCAGGGGGAAAATTACTAATATAACAAAGTAACTGGAGAACACTTTGACCAAGTCATAGTCAAAATTAAAATTACCAATGAGGGGCAGATAGGTAATTTCAAATGTGCCATCTCTAGGACCCATTACTTGGGTAGTATTCTGGCAGGGAATATAACCTGAGTATAATCAGGAGAAAACATCGGAAAAACACTAAAATAAGGTATGTTCCATAAGAAAAGGGGGGACTATAGTCTCTAAAACTGACAATTATCACAAAAGATAAAATCCTTGTAAACATTACAAATTAAAGGAGGCTCCAACCAGTCCATTCTAAAGGAGATCAGTCCTGGGTGTTCTTTGGAAGGAATGATGCTAAAGCTGAAACTCCAGTACTTTGGCCACCTCATGCGAAGAGTTGACTCATTGGAAAAGACTCTGATGCTGGGAGGGACTGGGGGCAGGAGGAGAGGGGGACGACAGAGGATGAGATGGCTGGATGGCATCACCAACTCGATGGACGTGAGTTTGAGTGAACTCCGGGAGTTGGTGATGGACAGGGAGGCCTGGTGTGCTGCGATTCATGGGGTCGCAAAGAGTCGNCATGCGAAGAGTTGACTGATTGGAAAAGACTCTGATGCTGGGAGGGATTGGGGGCAGGAGGAGAAGGGGACGACCGAGGATGAGATGGCTGGATGGCATCACTGACTCGATGGATGTGAGTCTGAGTGAACTCTGGGAGTTGGTGATGAACAGGGAGGCCTGGCGTGCTGCGATTCATGGGGTTGCAAAGAGTCAGACACGACTGAGCGACTGAACTGAACTGAACTGAGAGGCCTAGGAAGAGGGCTTCCCTGGTGGCTCAGAGGTTAAAGCGTCTGCCCACAAGACGGGAGACCCGGGTTCAATCCCTGGGTCGGGAAGATCCCCTTGAGAAGGAAATGGCAACCCACTCCAGTACTCTTGCCTGGAGAATCCCATGGACGGAGGAGACTGGTAGGTTACAGTCCACGGGGTCGCAAAGAGTCAGACACGACTAAGCGACTTCACTTTCACTTTCAGAGGCATAGGAAGGATGTAATGTTCCCATTTCCAATGCAGTGGCAGTGGCCAAGGGAAAAACTGATGAAAAGAGGAACCAGTTCTATGGCTCTGTGGGGCAACCACCAGCCCAGGCATCACTGGGGACAGTTTGCAGCTCTGAGCCATAGCGTTCATGGCTCAGGATGGTTCTCTGCAGCCCCACGGACTAGAGCCCGCCAGGCTCCTCTGTCCATGGGGTTCTCCAGGCAAGAATACTGGGGTGGGTTTCCATGTCTTCCTCCAGGAGACCTTCCTCACCCAAGGATCCGGTCTACATCTCTTATGTCTCCTGCCTTGACAGGTGGTCTCTTTACCACTAGTGGTACCTGGGAAGCCCGGTAGCAACATAGGAATTGCTTATGATGATTTGGGGATATTCCAACGTTTCTTTAAACAGATTTAAAGTTCCCAACGAATCTCCTCCAACCACACACCATGTTAATAAAATTGCATCCTGCTTACCAAT
Source organism: Cephalophus harveyi (assembly GCA_006410635.1). Lineage (NCBI taxonomy): Eukaryota > Metazoa > Chordata > Mammalia > Artiodactyla > Bovidae > Cephalophus > Cephalophus harveyi. The sequence continues at coordinate 387,110 of SJYT01053331.1, forward strand.
TAAAGATGAGTTTTGATTGAAGAGCTCTGAATAATTCTTCAACATGGCCTGATTCGTTGTGAAATTACCAGCTGTGATTTGTCTGAGTAAATATCACCTCCAGCTCCTGCGTCTTCACTTCCATCTTGATATGATCAGAACTTAATTATTTAAAATCTTGTACTTCTGTCATGGATGTCAAATTAAAAATCTCAACATTGCAGATCCACAAGGTAACATTTTAAAACTGTGGAATACTTTCTTCTTCCACCTCACGGTTTGAATGTACATTCCATAATGAAAAGAAAATGCCATGCTCCCATAGCATTATTTTTCTGCATATTTTATTTCGTTCTTGAGCCTGTTTGTTTTGATGGAAGGTGTTTCTATTAAGTCATGAATTTGATATGAATATTGGAAAGGATCAAACCAACTTACCTTCTGCATTAACGTTCTATTAATTCATGCCTGCTCTCTCTCCTACTGTAGAAAGCAATTTAGGTATTTTCCCAGAGTAATCGATAAAATGAAGTCTCTAAAAATAAGAGCAATGAATTATGAAGATCTCTTTGTTCAGCTGCTATAGGCAGATGACTTTTCTTATGTAAAGAGAACATTCCTGGAAACAGATTTCATTCATTTCAAACAACAAATGCAGTATTTTTTAAAAGAAAAAAAAATAACATTACCCACCCAAGTCAACAACACTACAGCACTAAGTTATTCATAAGATAGTAAATCTAGTTATTCCACTGAGCATCATGAAATCTAATATAAAGTGTTATTGCTACTTAAGTTATAAAAGGGTGCATGGGCCATCATGCATGGGGATTGCCTGAAACTATGAGATGCATGACATCTGTTTTCTCTAAAAAAAGAAAAAACACTTTCAATATATCTTAAGACTTCAAAAGAATAAAATGCAAAAATGGCTCATATTTCAAGGTGAAAGTCCTCTGTTGAATACAGATACTCCCATTTTATTGCAGTGGAGGTTCTTGCTTGTTTTTTTTCTTTCTTTTATTTTTGGTTAACTTTTTTCCATCACAAGCTAATGCATGGATATATTTATAGTTCAGTTTCATTTTACTAGGTTCATTTGTACTGTTCTGTGACAGATTTATATGATCATAGATCTTTGGTGTCACTGTTGTATTATTTATATTTCTATAAATTAAGGCCATTATTATCCAAGATGGCCCCTGACAATAGGATGCGGTAGTTGGAAAAAGCATTTAATATTTCCTCAGTCCTGATGAATTCTCTGTGGATTGAATCCTGACACAGACTAAGAAATCATTGTCTTTGCTGGAAAAAGGGAGGTCTTGAGTAATAATAATAATAAGTCACTAATGAAAGACAAAAATTTCAGGACTATTTGTAGACACTGGTGTTTAATCTTCCTAATGATAGCCCTGACGATAAATAGATGAGAGAGATAATACAGAGCTGATAACACCAACAGACCAGGCTTCTCTCCCTCCCACTGCAAGCGATTAGCCTCTAGCACAGATTCATGTCATGCATGTTAAATCTTTCTTTTATCTCTGTATTGGAGGAAGACATCTCCACCAAGCGGTTTTTAAGCAAGGGTTTTATGACAGATGGGGTAGCTGAGGACCTTTCTCTCCCTGGCACCAATAAAACAATCAAGCTTAATTGGTGACTTCAACATGAAACAGTTTATTTCTGGCTTTAGGATACAGTAAATTAATAATCAGGGATAGAGAATGGGCAGAGAAAAGATGATGGGGAAAGCGTTGCCTCCGACTGGTTTTAAACATCCCTTTATAAAACCAACCTGGTTGTAGAAGCTACTTTTCTATCTGTGAAACTGAGCTGTTCATGTCACAGAGCGTGGGGCTTAAATATGATAAGTTAAAGTAATACAGGTGCAGTTGAGATTGCTAAAATATGCAAATTTTCCAGTAGTCTGTTTAGCACATAGTAACCTAATGAGCATTTATTATGTGAAAGTTAGGATACGGAGCTTAGAGTGTGTTTGCTCTTGGTCATTAACACAACCATACCCTGAGAAAAGAATCTCTCTATATTATTTATTTTCTTTTTAAATTTGCCTTCCCCTTCGGACTAGTGACAATGAACATCTTTTCATGTGCCTATTGACCATTTGTAGATCTTCTTTGCAGAAATGTTTATTCAAGTCCTCTGTCCATTTTCAAGCTGGGTTGTTTGTTTTTTATTTTTGTCCATTGCAAGAATTAAAAAATATATATATTCTGGCTGTTAATCAATCTCTTCTTAGATATATTGTGGTTTGTCAAATATTTTTTTCCCATTCTCCAGGTTGCCTTTTCACTTTTTTTTTAAATAATTGAAGTATAATTAATTTACAATGCTGTATTAGTTTCTGGCGTACAGCAAAGTGATTCAGTTACATATATATATGTGTCTGTGTGTATATGTGTATGTGTGTGTGTGTATTCTTTTTCAGATTCTTTTCCATTAGGGTTTATCACAGGATATTGAGTATATTTCTCTGCACTCTACAGTAGGACTCTGTTGTTCCTCTTATCTGTGTTTCCCACCCCCCACCCCCTATCTTTTCAGGTTAAGCTACTTGAGCAACAGTTAATTAACAGTTGACAACACTCTCTGGTTTAAAGGTTGAAAACATCTCACCTCCATAAATAAGGAAAAAGTCCTAATTTTATGCATTTCGTGTTTATTAAAGTACCACAAACCATTAAGTGAATTTCAAATGCCAGAGGCATGGATCAAATGGTCAAACTGCTCCGAGCTGACAAAGTAAAGATTGGCGACGGTGCAGGTGCTTGTGGCCAAGGGATCAGCAAGGGGACAGGAAACGAGAGAGGAGGGCTGGTGGGATCAGACATGGCTGGGTCGCATCCCTGTTCTACCTTCCTGAGCTCTATGCCCCTGGGGGTGTTATTTAGCTTTTTCAAGCCTCGGTCTCTGAATTAATGGAACACGAGCAGTTAGAGCTGCTTAGAGGGTTGATGGGGCACATGTGTGAGACCCTGTGTTCAGGGCTAGCCCTGCAGAGGGTCCTGCTCTCCGGGGATCACCTCCCCACCCCGTGACGATGCATCTCAAGAAGGCTCATAGAGTCCTGGAAGATCAGGAAGGAATTACTCACTCACTGGCAAGGGGAAGAGCCAAGAGGTAAGAGAGACGCCAGCCCCACCTGTGTCTCATCCTTACCAGATCACAGACGTGATCCCACACTTTGTCATCTCAGGGGTGTCACTCCAGGGGTGCCCCCAGCTCAGAATGGAAAGACTGATATAAGGGGAGGGGCATTCCAAGTGATGTCTGTCTCTAAAGGGGTTTAACTTCTCATTTGAGCAGTAAGATAGGAAATGGAATGTGTGTGGAAAGGATCTTATCATGGTGGGGACATACTGTTTGAAGCAATACTGGCAGGTGTGTGCAGAACCTTTCTGGGGCAACTCGTGCATTCCTCAGCAACTTCTCTTCTCTCAGCTGCAGGAAATTGCCTGCCCTCAGCTACCTCTGAACTATGAACATGGCGACTTCATTCAGATGAAGCATGTTTGAAATATTGAAGTGTCTTGGGAAACAGTCCCTATAATTATTTTTCATCTTTAAGTATCAAGTTGATTTTTGCCTTATATTTTCACCATTTAAGACTTCCCTCCCTGCTTGGTGATGGGTTATGACCTGTTGAGGTTTAATCCTCTGGGGAACACGTTAGAATTTAAAGGCAGAGGTTAGTAGCAAAAGGGTAAAGAGGCTGGAAACTTGTATTTCAGAGTTAGCTTTAGAAAAGAGGATAAATCCAAACTTAAAAGGTAATTCATGTATTTTATTTCAGTAATCCTTGGACTGCAAGGAGATCCAAGCAGTCCATCCTAAAGGAAATCAGTCCTGAATATTCATTGGAAGGACTGATGCTGAAGCTGAAACTCCAGTACTTTGGGCATGTGATGCGAAGAACTGACTCATTTGAAAGACCCTGATGCTATGATAGATTGAAGGCAGGAGGAGAAGGGGACGACAGAGGACGAGATGGTTGGATGACATCACTGACTCAGTGGACGTGAGTTTGAGTAGGTCCAGGAGTTGGTGATGGACAGGGAGGCTTGGTTTGCTGCAGTCCATGGGGTTGCAAAGAGTTGGACACGACTGAGTGACTGAACTGAACTGAATCCTGTTCTGCTATAGAGGCTGACCACTGTACAGTGTTTCTGCCTAAGACTTAACCCGTAAAAGCTGATGTGGAATTTGCATTGTAATTCTATTCAGGGCCTCATGGATCCTTTTGGGTTAACTGGAAATGCAAAGACATCAAGTTACTGAGGGCTTGAGAGCAAACCATCTGGCTTGCACCTATCTTGATTGAAAGTATGACCTTCCAGAAAAAATGTGCAAGAGATTCTGTATGAGGACACAGGGAAGGTAACCTGAGATCCAGCATGGGGTGCCAGAAGGATCCGGTGAAATCAAATCTGAATGCCCTTCCCCACTCCCACCCCCACTGTACAACCTCGATTCTCTATTTTTGACAGCATCCAATCTCCTCCTGACCAGGCATCCTGAGCTTTCAGAGGCAGGCTTCAGACCTCCTCCTGGGAACCCAAGGAGCCTCTCACCCTTGTCCTGCTCTCGCCCCCCTTGCTGTCTCCTTCTGATTCAGGATGCTGGTCCTGCAGCTCCTTCTCCGACCACTGTAACTGTCAGCACCTCATTTTTCCAGGATTTGAAATTCAGCCTGACCAACCAGGCTCCGGCTCGCTTTATGCTCTGGATGAACAGATATCCTTTGAAGCCACAGTACTCATCTCTTGATTCTTGACAGGGACATTGCTGGCCCCAAGAGGACGAGCAGAAGGTGGAAAGTATACGGGGAGGTGAAATAGGAAGTAATGTAATCTCTCCCTTCACTGCATCACCCTTCAGTCAGGTGGATGCCATCACCTCTTGGCTCTTGGATAACACCTTTCACAAGCTAAGCTTATGTGAACTCTCCAGCTATGCTTCCCTTTGAGATTGGGGTCCATTTCCTTCAAGTAAGTTATTCAGGAAGATGGAAAGCAAAATCAACTTAAGACTGAGCCTTAAATTCTCATCTCTGTTTTAATAAGCTCTTTCGTAAAGCTTAGCTCTACTGGGCTGGCCAAATAGTCCAGAAAGACATGAAAAAACTTTTTGGCCACCCCAGTATTATTTTTTGTGGTGGGGGGCTGGGGGGGGGGGCGGCTAGATTGGGGCTTAGAGATTGAACAGGGATAAACTGAAAAAATTTTAAATTTCAATCAATGCATTTGGAAACATCTATTGTACATTTTTGCACATTTTACTACTTCATTTTTGCTTTATGTCTTTTTATCTAACCATCAGTTTTCCTAACAGTGAAGAGTTAAATAAGATATAAGCACTTCTCCCATAGGAGAGAAGTACTGCCTAGGACCCTGAGATGTTAAGTGTGAGAACAGTCTTAGAACAGCCATGCCAAGGGCCAAGCTCCAGGGTGGAACCCTCACCAGAGGTTCATGGAAAGCAGTGATGCTCTGATGTTATGTGTTGTGTGAATGAGACCCCACCTGTAACCCCCTCCCACAACCCCCTCCCACATCAGATGTCAAATCCGCAACTTTCACTGGCATTTCAGAGCAACCTGTGACCCACAAAGTTAAAAAGTACACTGATCTAAAACTGTGTCCTTGCAGACAAGGTCTCTGGGGACACAGAAGCTGTAAAGTGGAGATAGGACTGGGGTCTCTGGCTGGGCTTGTCAATATGCGATCGACCCAGGGACCTGTGCTCCACTGGCAAAACTACAGCATCGGGAGGCAGAACCATTTGTGCATAGTGTTTCCAATTCAGGTGCACAATGTTGGGCAAATTCATTCAAAAGCCTTAGCCCAAGTCTCTTTACTTTGTAAATGAGGGTATAATGATAACATCCCTTTTAAAGAGCCATCCTGAAAATCAAAAAGATACTGTCTGTGAAAACCAACATGGAGCTTCAAACTCTCGAAGGAAGAATCACCTTATGGCTCATCTTGGTTTTCAAATCCCATTTAGATTTGAGAAAACTAGGGTCAGAGGCTGTGTCACCAAGCCCTGTGCCCTCTACCTCTAGAAGCCCTGGTCCTGGCAGGCAACCCCCAGCCTCCCCTGCTTATTGGATTCGTCTTTGTTTCCCTGGGAACTTCTGCTCACTTCATTAAAGATCGGAGGACAAATGCTGGCACCCGAGCATGCTTTAACATGTGTTTTTTGTCCTTATCTTATTGACTCAACCTGCAGATATATCTGCCAGAAACATCCAGTGGCTCCTTTGTCTAAAGAAGATTTTATATTGATCTTAATCTAATTAGCTGATTTGAACTATGGCTTGTGTCAGGATTCCCATCTTGATCTAATTAGCTGCTGTAGTTGAAGCAGCATGGATCTGAAATCGTCATTGCTGGTGTGCAGAGGGCTTTCCTGTTGGGGTCTACGCGCTGGATGGAGACATGTCTTAATGCTGAATCGGCTCCAAATCCTTCTAGAAATGCCACCAGACTTGAAGCCAGGAATACTCATGACCTCAGACCCTGGCTCCTGACTTTCTGGCTGTGTGTCCTTTCGGGCAGTCAGTTAATCGTTTTAAACCTCATTTTCCTTATCTGTCAAAGAGGCATGGTTCGTTCTGAGGATACAGATTGGGAGAGCCAGCCAGGTAGCTTCTGTAAACAGAGCCCTGGCTTAAACCTGGTGGGTGGTAGCTTGAATCTTCTTCTCTTTCCTTTTTGCCCTTGCATATTCTCTTTCAAGAAAACAGGTTCCCCACTCCCCTTCCTCCTTTCAGTTCCCCAGGTGCATTCCCCAAAAGTGCTCAGGATATGCCGTGCAGGGCAGGGCTCACAGTCACAATTATGCGGGGTGTTGAGGTAGGTGATGTTCAAAGTCTGAGCAGAGTGAAAGGAAAGCCAGAGTCTAAAGCCTTGACTCTAAACAAACAGTGGAGAACATGAGGGCAGATATGGGTGAGCTGGTGAATCTCTAAGTGTGAGCAAGACCCACCGGGGCTGACAGGAGGCAGGTGGGCATTCCTGGATCACCCATCCCCAACACCTTCCCCATGGGCATAATAATTCTCCATGGGGAGAACTTTAGTGACTTGTAACTTGCTGGTTAGACAACTATTCCTTGTCCATTGTTATGCACACTGAGCATTTCGCTTGAATTCATTTTTTCTCCTGCTGTGCTGTTCTGCCCTGGACTCTATAGTCTTACAGTTAATGAATGGTTGGTGACGCCCTTTGAAGTTCAGATTAGCCTTCCAGCAGGTTGTCTCTATAGAGATAGAGAACACTTTCTTTTTTTATTTACTTTCTTCTTCTTTTTTTTTTCTCTACTGCTTTATTATCAGGTCTTGAAAATAGCAGGTTGGCATTATTCTCTAGCTGCCTGTATCTTAAGGCTGTTATGGAGACCTCCCTGGTGGCACAGTGGTAAAGAATCTGCCTTGCAGTGCAAGGGACACAGGTTCAATCCCTGGTCAAGGAACTAAGATCCCACAGGCCAGGGATCAACTAAGCCTGTGTTCTGCAACTACCAAGCCCAAGCCTTATGCAACTACTGAAGCCTGAGAGCTCTGGAGTCCACACTGCAACTAGAGAGACTGCAACTCCTGAGCCCGCATGCCACAACTAGAGAGTGGGTGCCCCACGTTGAAAAGATCCTGCAATAAGACCCGACACAGCCAAGTAAGTTGATAAGACTGTTATGAGAGTCCAGCAGGAGAATACTTGTAGGGGTACCCTGTATAGCTAAGATATGCTGGGCCAGCAATGGACACTGCTGTGGGGGTACATTTGTTTCCAAGGCTGAACTTGGCATCTCCATTAAACATTTACAGGACATTCCCAATCTGTTGTACGTGGGCCTAGTGTATAGTGGATCCAGAGTTGCTATCTACTGCGTTTGGCATTCAAAATGTGTGTTTGTTCTTGATGAATCCTCTCTTCAGTCACCTGGATTAGTGATGCTTATCCCAAACAATTTCTAAGCTAAAGATCATAGATATTCTTTCACTCCGTCTTCTGTTCTGTTCCTGGTCTAGCGCTATGCACAGCTTGGCCTTCAATTCAGTGCTTTTTGATTATGGGGAAAAAATTCATTTTTCTCAGTTCTAATCCTGCTCAGATAATAAATGACACCAAATCACAGGCACCAGCAAATCTCTGATTAATGGAATTACACATTGCTTTCCATCCCAGCATTTGGAGACCAGTGACAATATGCATAATGACATGCCACACGCTTCAAATATTATCAGGATGTCTTGGAAAGATTATTTACTGCCTGCGGGAGGAATCCATCAATGGGAAGGGCCAGCATCCTGTCCAGGAGCAGCTCCTGCACTCCCTGGGGAAATGGTCCTGTGTGGGGGAAGTCAAAACGCGTATTTTCTCTGTGCTGGCTGGCTTCTCATCTGTGTACTCCATCTCTTGTTTGTTTAGTAGCCATAAAGTGATACAGATTCCATCAGACTTCCTGGCTTTTGTCACGTGAATGAACTGGTTAAGGGCTTTCCCTAAGCATGCTGAGTGAGAGGGAAATGGAGAGAAATGCACAATATCGGTGAGGCAAAGAGAGTAGGGCAGGGCGTCAGAGGAGCTGTGGGCTACCGCTGGCTTTGGCACACGTGAGTTTGATGGCCTTGAATGAGGCTGAGCCATGGTGTCCCCCCTGTGAGATGGGGGATGACCTCTCGACTGTGCTTCCTCATTAGTTTTTAGATTCCAGGACATCTCACACCCAAAGTTTCAGCAGCCAGGCCAGGGACAAGGTTAGTGAGTACTTAGGAAGTACAGACTCAGGAGGAGACCCCTGTAGACCTAGGATGGACCAAGGCAAAAACTGGAAAGTTAGTTTCCAGAGGGGAGAGGCTAATTCTCAGGGCAGCTTTGAGCAATATGTGAAGAAGTGTTTGGGGCCCTGCCTCACTGCAGGCGCCAGGTGAGGGGTTCAGAAATGGAGAGGAGACACCAGGTCCCACACGACCCACACTGGGAGCTCACACTGCAGCCCTGGAAGCATGTCTATCGATGGTGTCTGCAATAAGTCAAGCGAGCTGTCCCCTGCTGTGTGTTACGGACTGTGGCTTTATGCCACTTGTGTTAGTCTTTCAGTGGTGTCCAACTCTTTGTAACCCCATGGACTATAGCCTGCCTGGCTCCTCTGTCCTTTGGATTCTCCAGGCAAAAAGCCTGGAGTGGGTTGCCATGCCCTTCTCCAGGGGATCTTCCTGACACAGGAAAATTTGTCTCTTGCAGCCCCTGCGTTGCAAGTGGATTCTTTACCACTGAGCTGCCAGGGAAGCCCCTTTCTGCCTCTAGTTTCCCATAAATCCAGCCCCCCACCTTTTTTTTTGAGTTTGTAGAGTTCTTCAAACTTTCAGGCAATCCAAATTTAGAGACCATTCTTTCTTACTCTCTAGCACTAATCTATTCTTTTAAAGTACCATATTTTTGCCATTTCAAAAGGTTTGGGATGGGAAAGAGTTTGGCCATAGGTATTTCCCTCTCATCTTGATCCAGTCTCCTAGGAAATCTGTGGTCCTTGGGTTCTAAGGTGTTAACATATCTGTGACCTCCTGGAGATGATCTGCTTTTGATTTTTGTTCTACACTTTTTCTAGCTCTGAAGATTTTGGAAGTCAGTTGTGCAAAATGTTTAACATTTTTAAAAATGTCAACTTATATGTCTTTGGGCTTCCCTGATAGCTTGGTTGGTAAGGAATCCGCCTGCAATGCAGGAGACCCCAGTTTGATTTCTGGGTCAGGAAGATCCGCTGGGGAAGGAATAAGCTACCCACTCCAGTATTCTTGGGCTTCCCTTGTGGCTCAGCTGGTAGAGAATCTTTCTGCAATGCAGGAATCCTGGGTTTGATCCCTGGATTGGGAAGATCCCCTGCAGAAGGGAGAGGTTACCCACTCTAATATTCTGGCCTGGAGAATTCCATGAACTGTGTACAGTCCATGGGGTTGCAGAGTCAGACATGACTGAGTGACTTTTTCTTTCAGTTTTTGTGTGTTTGTGGTTATATAGTTATCAATTGATTATATGCCATGAATTCTACAACAGTAAACATTTTTTTTTATCTTGGTGTAAAGATGGGAATGGCTAATGAAACTGGCATTAACATTTACCCTAATAATGATCTTGACCAATAGCAGTTGATGTATTTCCTGAAAATCAATCTAATTACTAGCATCCTACATCCACAGAAAAAATGAGGGGGCTTTCTCAGGGCAGGAGTTTTCATAAAGAGATACATCAGGGTCTGTTCCATTGAGTTGGCTCTTCGCATCAGGTGGCCAAAGCATTGGAACTTCAGCTTCAGCTTCAGCATCAGTCCTTCCAGTGAATACTCAGGGTTGATTTCCTTTAGAATTGACTGGTTTGACCTCCTCGCTGTCCAAGGGACTCTCAAGAGTCTTACTCAACATCACAATTTAAAATATTGTCTAAGTATTCTGGACAAATACAGTGACTTATATAATCAGATCCAGAACTCTTAGATTTATAATAACTATTTTCAATGTTCATAAAAATTCTTATTGTTTTTTTCCATCCTTGAGCCCTTAATTTGTATATTTATCTTGCCATTAAAACATGTCTTTAATTTTAAAGAACGGTATAGTGTTATCTATTCAAGCTCTGAAAGAATGTAGCAAGTTTTCCTGTTGTCTGAGTATGTGATTTTCATTGTTTGTAATTAACCTGGATCTCGAAAGATGAGACATTTGAACAGACAGACCATGGAGGCAGAGGGAAGAATGTCTACATAGGAAAAGAGGTGGGAAGGAAGTGTGGTCTTGTGGATCATGACAGGAGGCTGGTGTGAGCAGAGCATTTCAGGGCACTCAGAAAGGCAGGCAGTCTCAGGAGGTCAGAGTGGCTTATGGTGTTTTTTATACAGGGTGAAAGGATTTGACTTCAGCCTCTACATTTATTTCCCTTTCATTTCTTATTTTTTGGTAGTTTTATTATATATTATATATATATTATATGTATATAGTAATAAAAGTCTAATTTATAAATAGACATAATTGTACATATTATATATGTACATGTGTGTTTGTGTGTATATGTGTGTGTATGTGTGTGTGTGGTCAGTCTGACTTTTTGCCACCCCATGGACTATAGCCCACCAGGCTTTTTGCCGCCCTATGGACTGTAGCCCATCAGGCTCCATGGTCCTTGGGATTCTCCTGGCAAGAACACTAGAGTGGGTTGCCGTTTCCTTCTCCAAGGGATCTTCCTGACCCAGGAATTGAGCCCATGTCTCCTGCATCTCCTATATTGGCAGGTGGGTTCTTTATCACTAAGCCACCAGGGAAGCCATGGGCATGCTCAAAAAATATTTTTCACAGCAGTGACATCAAATTTTAAAAACATTGCTGTAAATGTTGGGACTCAGGAGCGGGGGTGACATGATGAACCAGAGCAGGGAACACACACTCCAGCAGGTCTTGGAGGATGGAGGATGGATAGGGAGCAAGACCGTAGGCAGGAGATGTCCTGGAAAACCTTTGGAAGAGAGGCACAGGTTCAAGTGGTTTCTCTGGCAGGAGATGACTTACAGCTGGGTCAGCCCGGTAGCAGCATTTCAAAGAGAGTGAAGTCCATAACCATTAAACATAAAACCTGGGGCAGCCTTAAGGGGCCACGTGGCCCCTTTAGAAGCCTGTTCCTCCTAGTGGCTGTCACACAAGCCAGGATGCCTCTTCCCTCCGCTCTGCAGGGTGACTTTGTGAAGGTCGCCCTCAAAGGAGTTTCCAGAAGCCTGGTCCTGAGCACAGTAATGAAAGTGAGTGCAGCCGTGAATTATGTGGAGTTTGAGGGAAGCCGTATAAAAGGCCACAAATCAGCTTGGATTGTTAAGGGTGATTTGCTCTGCTCCGGCTGCCCCGTCCCTCTATGGCGAGGCCCTCTGGGAGGCACGCTTCAAGCTGTTCTGCTGAATAAGTTCTTTCCACTGAACCTGCTTATCGGGAATGACTTCTGCCCAACACCTGCTGAAGTCTCCTTGCAAGAAGCTCACCCAGCCGCAGCTGGAATGTGGCTACATCTGGCCTGCCTGTCACCTTGCTGCTGGTTACTGCTTTGTGATGACAACAACACAGGCTCTCGTCCTTAGAGCTGAGCGTCGCTCCGCTCTGCAGCTGGTGGAGGCATTTGCTGTTGTTCAGCTGCTAAGTTGTGCCTGCCTCTTTGCAACTCCATAGACTGCAGCATGCCAGGCTCCTGTGTCCTTCACCGTCTCCTGGAGTTTGCTCAAAATTCACGTGTCTGGAGTCAGTGATGTTATCTAACCATCTCCTTCTCAGCTGCCCCCTTCTCCTCCTGCCTTCAGGCTTTCCCAGCATCAGAGTCTTTTCCAATGAGTCGGCTCTTCGCATCAGGTGGTCAAAGTATTGGGGCTTCAGCTTCAGCATCAGTCCTTCTAATGAATTTTCAGGACTGATTTCCTTTAGGATGGACTGGTTTGATCTCCTTATAGTCCAAGGGACTCTCAACAGTCTTCTCCAGCACCACAATTCAAAACCATCAGTTCTTTGGTGGCATAGACATGTCTAAATAAAGAATTTGAAAAGATGGAAGCGACTGTATTGCTTTGCTATAACTGTCATAACAAAAAAGCCTTGATGGCTTAAGCAATAAAAAATGTATTTCTTCACAGTTCTGGAAAGCAGAAGTCCAAAATAAAGATAGATGACTAACGAGAAGCCTACTGTAAAGTGCAGGGAACCCTGCTTAATGCACTGTGGTGACCTGGGTGGGCAGGAAATCCAACACGGAGGGGGTGTTATATATATATACACATATATACGTGTGGCTGAAAGTGAAAATGGCTCAGTCATGTCTGACTCTCTGTGACCCCACAGACTGTACAGTCCATGGAATTCTCCAGGCCAGAATACTGGTGTGGGTAGCCTTTCCCTTCTCCAGGGAATCTTTCCGACCGAGGGATTAAACCCAGTCTCCAGCATTGCAGGGGGATTCTTTACCAGCTGAGCCATGACTGATTCACTTTGCTGTTCAGTAGAAATTCACACAACATTGTAAAGCAACTATACTTCAATAAAATTAATTTAAAAAATTTTGAAATAAAAACAAGGTATTGATGAGAGTGGTTTCATGAGGCCTCTCTCCTTGGCTTGCAGACAGCACCTTCTTGCTGTGACCTCCCAGTCTTCCTGCTGTGTGTCTGTTTGTCCTGATCTCTTTCTTCTTATCAGAACATCAGTCAGATAAGAGATCAACTCACACTAATGACTTCATTTTAATTAATTTCCTTTTTAAAGACTGAATAAAGTCACATTCGGAGAGGCAATGGCACCCCACTCCAGTACTCTTGCCTGGAGAATCCCAGGGACATTGGAGCCTGGTGGGCTGCCGTCTATGTGGTTGCACAGAGTTGGACACGACTGAAGCGACTTAGCAGCAAAGTCATATTGGAGGTTAGGACCTCAACATACCAAGATATGAGGACAAAATCCAGCTGCAAAAGGTAGCTCTTTCAGACTTAGAGATAGTCACAGCTCCTCTCACTCCTTCATGTTCCCAGAGTCCCAAACTGCTATTATTCACAAGTAAGTGAGGCCGCACCTGGCTTCCCGGGCTCTCTCTATGTTCTTTCTACTCCATAAGGCCACATCATCCTTTCAAACCCAGATCAGATAGAACACCCTTCTGGGAGCTTTCCCGGGCCTTCCAGAGAAAACGAGAGCTCTTTTTCTGTAGCATATCAGTGGTAAAGAATCCACCTGTCAATACAGAAGATGCAAGAGACATGGATTTGATCCCTGGGTCGGAAAGATCCCCTGGAGTAGGAAATGGCAACCCACTCCAGTATCCTTACCTGGGAAATCCCATGGATAGAGGAGCCTGGTGGGCTACAGTCCTAGGGTCGCAAAGAGTCAGACATAACTGAGCACATCCCATATCTTGGCAATCTCTTGGATGATGTATCAATTTGCCAATGATAGAATCATACTGAAGAGTGGGCCAGGGAATCTTGACCTTGCAAGGAGGCCCATCTGTATCAGCTTTGCAATAGAGTTCAGTGAATAAATTAATACAACCAAAGAATATCTGATTATGGGCCTGCCATTTATTGGCCCCATGAATTTGGAAATCTTCAGAACATTCCTGAAACCCACTCTCTTCATTCATAGAATAAAAACAACAGCAACACTTTGTTATTTTGAATATTAAATGAATTGTTTTTTTAAAGAGTACTTTCTAAATTATGGACTTCCCTAGTGGCTCAGATGGCAAAGACTCTGCCTGCTATGTAGGAGACCCAAGTATGATCCCTGGGTCAGGAAGATACCCTGGAAAAGGGAATGGCTACCCACTCCAGTATTCTGGCCTGGAAAATTCCATGGACGGAGGAGCCTGGTGGGCTACAGTCCATGGGGTCGCAAAGAGTCAGACATGACTGAGCTACTTCACTTCACTATAGCTGGACACAACTGAGCAACTAACCCTTTCACTTTCTAAATTATGTTTGTAATTATGCAATAAGATTTTCCATGTTTTTCTTTCTCTGCTGGGGTTTGTAATTATAAAGAGGATGATAGAACCTAATGATTTTCATTTTAAATGAATTTCCAGGCAGTATACTTGTCACCATGGTAATACTGCTGAAGGTCATCTTATGTCCTTGGATGTTAATAATCTATTCCTCAAAAAGAGGCATTTTCTTCCATAAAGTGGTAAGTGGTGCTTGAAAGCAGAAAGATCAAGAAACTGTCAGGACCAGGCAGTAATCACGGCATCTCTGCTCTCATGTCAGTAGTTGGATCCGGAAGTCTGCAGATTTTATAAAAGCTAGGAGTTGTGTGCCTGAACCTAAAAACCTGTGCTCTTTCAGAACAACAGATGAAGGGAAAGAAGCAAAACTGTCACAGAAGGTTCTGGAAAAGGCCAGAGTAGCATCTAAGGGCACACCATTATTTTGCTTCCACACTCTGGACCCATAAGGTAAATAATGTAGAACCTCTAACCTCTTCTGAATGGTCTCATGATTACAGGACTTCTGCATTTGTATCAAGTCACAAATCAAACAATTTGGGACATTTGTGTGCCTTACTATAATGCAAGTAATCATGTCACAAAGAAGAATCTGAAATATGTATGTGAGGTAAATTCAGTGGGCAAGTTCTCAAGTGTGAGAGGTACGTTTTACTTGCTGAATGCTGAACATATTGCCTCTAACTAGATAATGAAAGGGTTTTATTTAGAAGAGTGCAGAGTTGATATCACACATTTATCAAGGGAAATATGCTTGAAGATACCCCTCTGTTTACCTCAAGCTATTAATATTAGATCAAAAAAGAGTCATTATTAAAAGCTCTCAGATACATAGAATTTTCTGATGTGAAATTTCTTGATATAAAAATATATCTGTTAGATTTCTAATTACCACCTCAGAGCACTATTCGAGCAATCTGAAAAGACAGTCTCTGCCCCACAGAGATGCCAGCAACTGGGTCTGTGAATGTTGGGAGAGGAAGAGAACTCCAGGATGAATAATGAAGCGTGGAAAATACTCTGGAGCCCAAGAGCTAGGGTATGTGATCTCTGTGCATCTCAGCTCTACATTGCCATGACAACCTTGCTTTTTATGCATCACCTTGAAGTAACCAGGATTCAAACTTAATGGGATTTATAGGTTGAAACCATCACCTCATATTAACCCAGACATAAGTGGCTAGGTGGTGTGGAAAGAGCTTGGCTGTTCAGTATTGAATGCCAGGGTGTCTAAGGCCCTTGGTACGATCTGGGTGCGGTAGGCACTGCCTTCTGGATGCCCGCATTTCAAGCATAAGCGTGTCTCTCAGTAAACTGTCAGTGTTCACCTCCCTGAACTGCTGGCACGGGGCGTGCACGTCTTGGCATGTACCCAGACATGGTTACCATTTACTGAATACATCCAAGCACTTCACAGTTCTCTCTGCCCCTCACAGCAGCCCTGCAGGAACTTAACAGCTGAGAAAACTGAGACCCAGAATGTCAGCCACTTACCCAAGGCCGCAAGGGCTCAAGGTCAGCTTCCTAGAGGACATAGCCTTGCCTTGTCCCCGTGGTAGGACGTCCTCGTCTGGGGACGTGTGGAGCCGACCGAGGCCGGCTGACTCTCCAGGACCTCTGGGATGTGTCCACATCCATGTCCGGGGAGATAGCCAAGTTTGGCCATGGCCGTCAAAATCTCTGCTTTCATTGGGCCTGATTTTCTGAAAAATACCAAGGTTTCATTTTGTTTTGGGCCACACCACATGGTTTCCAGGATCTTAGCTTCCCAAAGAAAGAAAGTAAAGTGAAGTCGCTCAGTCGCATCTGACTCTTTGCAACCCCATGCACTGTAGCCCACCAGGATCCTCCATCCATGGGATTTTCCAGGCAAGAGTACTGGAGTGGCTTGCCACTTAGCTTCCCAAACAGGGATCAAACCCCAGGTCCAAGGCAGTGAAAGCGCCGAGAGTCCTAACCATTGGACCACGAGGGGATGCCCCTACCAGCGTTTTGACTCCCTTAGTTTCACCTCCCGAGGGTCACTTTCCCTTCAGTGCATGAGTGTCTTGCTTCATTGCTGCTCACTCACCCCTGACACCCTCCTGCACCTGTGTCTCAGACCTGCCACCTTCTCCAGGGGCCTCGGGGATGCCTGGCGGGAAGGAAAGCTGACCTTTCTCACAACCTTGTGTCAAGCGTGGACACAGACGTGTCTTATTCTGCTTCACAGTACAGAGGGGCCACAGTGGTTAACACAGCTGTCTTTAGGAGCTGGCTTTAAAATGAAAACAAACCTAACTTGGGCGACCATGCTCTTTCCTCAGGCGTCCCCATAGCAGACATCCCCCTTGGCCGTCGGCCAATTGCTTGGATTCCTCACTCAGAACAGAGTTCCCACTCCTGGCTTTGCTCTTCCCTGGTTCCAGGCCCCTCCTACACTTTCTCTTAGATCTACCAGAAGAAGAAAGGAAAATCACTAAGACCGAAATAGAATCTCCCCAGTGATGTGTCTCCCTGCTCCTACCTCCCAGGAAGCAGTGATATGTAGAATAATTGCTCAAGGTCCTCTCTCTCCTTTTTCTTCCATTTCCTTCTACCCTTGGCTCAGCTACTTAAGATCTTTATATAACCGAAGGCCATTAAAGTATTTTCCCAAATGAAAGAACAGTCCTCCCACTAAAATAAATTATGTTGTCACTTCTTAAATACAGACAGTGAGGTTTAAAAAATAGCTGGTTTCAACATAATGTTCCTATAGTTCTGTAACAAATGTATCTGCCTCTGAAAGTTATATTAACATCTTGCAGCATGAACTCAAGGAAAATCACCGTAAGTTTTAGGGGAGGTTTTTAAAATGAAGCATCTGTCTTCACAATATTTAAGAATTGCCATGTAGTCCTAGTTTGGCTATTACTTCTATACCATAAGTAGGACTTCCCGGGTGGCTCAGACAGTGAAAGCGTCTGCCTACAATGTGGGAGACCCGGGTTTGATCCCTGGGTTGGGAAGATCCCCTTGGAGGAGGAAATGGCAACCCACTCTAGTACTCTCACCTGGAAAATCCCACGGATGGATGGAGGAGCCTGGTAGGCTACTGTCCATGGGATCGCAAAGAGTTGGACGTGACTGAGCGATTTCACATAATCTGTCTATGGAAGCAGGCGTTATGCTCCCAGTTTACACTTGAGACATCCGAGGCCCAACAATGTTACATATCCTCATGCCTAATTATATGGTCAATCCAGGTTCTAGAACCAGGTGCTTCTGATTCCTAGTTCACTGGTCTTTCCATTGTTTGAAGTTGGTAGCCTGGAACAATCAATTGCCAAGGAAATCTAGACATCAGCAAAGATGGAAGTACATGGTCATTTTGAGGGTTTTCTCTTTCCCCAACAATTAGTGGGTAGATGGCTTCTTACTGAACCAAAGCAGTGATGCTAGGTGTTGGGTGGTAACTGAATTAGTACCTTCAGTTCAGTTCAGTTCAGTCACTCAGTCGTGTCCAACTCTTTTCAACCCCATGAATCGCAGCACGCCAGTCCTCCCTGTCTATCACCAACTCCCAGAGTTCACTCAGACTCACGTCCATCGAGTCAGTGATGCCATCCAGCCATCTCATCCTCGGTCGTCCCCTTCTTCTCCTGCCCCCAATCCCTCCCAGCATCAGAGACTTTTCCAATGAGTCAACTCTTCTCATGAGGTGGCCAAAGTACTGGAGTTTCAGCTTCAGCATTATTCCCTCCAAAGAAATCCTAGGGCTGATCTCCTTCAAAATGGACTGGTTGGATCTCCTTGCAGTCCAAGGGACTCTCAAGAGTCTTCTCCAACACCACAGTTCAAAAGCATCAATTCTATGGTGCTCAGCCTTCTTCACATTCCAACTCTCACATCCATACATGACCACAGGAAAAACCATAGCCTTGACTAGATGGACCTTAGTTGGCAAAGTAATGTCTCTGCTTTTGAATATACTATCTAGGTTGGTCATAACTTTTCTTCTATGGAGTAAGAGTCTTTTAATTTTCTGGCTGCAATCACCATCTGCAGTGATTTTGGATCCCCCCATAATAAAATCTGACACTGTTTCCACTGTTTCCCCATCTATTTCCCATGAAGTGATGGGACCAGATGCCATGATCTTCATTTTCTGAATGTTGAGCTTTAAGCCAACTTTTTCTCATCATCTTCCAGGATTTGAAATAGCTCCACTGGAATTCCATCACCTCCACTAGCTTTGTTCCTTAGAGCTCTTCAAAGCCCACCTTTAACATTCATTGTGATGCAAGAGCAGCTAGGATGTGTCTGATTCCTGGGGGTGGACCAGGTGTCCAGGTTGTGTTGGAGCAGCTTGAAAAGGGAACAGCATGGGGTAGGGGGAAGAATAGGTGAGCTGGTCTTCACTCTAGGAAGCTTGGTGAGTGTGGAACCATTGGGGGACCACGAGAATTGGGATTGAGAAAAAAGTTCGTGACCAGCATGCTGCAAGAGTGAGATGAACTCAGAATTTCTTAGGTAATGTGGAAAACTTGAGTTTGTTGTACAGCTATGGGAGTAGAGAAGACAAAGCTGGTGCCTGTCTGGGACATGCACTTGAGGGAGACGCAGCATCCACTCTGTGATGGTTGTCTGCAGTTACAATGAAGATGACACTTTCCTAGGGCCCTAATTCTGATGGTTATGACAGTCATTGGGGGACCACGAGAATTGGGATTGAGAAAAAAGTTCGTGACCAGCATGCTGCAAGAGTGAGATGAACTCAGAATTTCTTAGGTAATGTGGAAAACTTGAGTTTGTTGTACAGCTATGGGAGTAGAGAAGACAAAGCTGGTGCCTGTCTGGGACATGCACTTGAGGGAGACGCAGCATCCACTCTGTGATGGTTGTCTGCAGTTACAATGAAGATGACACTTTCCTAGGGCCCTAATTCTGATGGTTATGACAGCAATCCACTTCACAGGGCTCCTGTTTAAAGCTTCTCCAGGGGAGTCTTTCAGTTTCTGCCCTGGTTATAAAGTGCTCATCTTTTGGCATGGTTCTTATTCAAAATCCCTGAGAGTGGATTCAACTGATTCTCTGAATCGCTGTCAGTGTTGCTGGCCTTTAGGCTGTTGGCTGGTCTATAGATTTGCTCTGTCAGTGTTGCTGGACTTTAGGCTGTTGGCTGGTCTATGGATGGGTCGCCTCTGGATCAGACCCCTTGCTTCTTCTCACGGCTGCAGCTCTGCTGCAGCATCACATGATGAAGGGGGAACCCTGTGTGTCCAGAGCCCCACTGAAGGCGGCTGTGCCTACGATCCGTCTGGGGAGGCTTCTTGGAAGAATGTAACAGGAAGGTGTCCGGCTTACCTGGCCAGGCTCATGCGATTAGCCAGGTGAGCTCCAAGGTAGGAAAATGAACACCTGGGCATTTGCTGGGCAGATTCAGACCAGAACAGACAGATACTCAAGGGATGTGTGAGGAGTCACTCGGAGCCAAGCTTCATCACTCTGTAGACGGTGGGACTTCACCATCCCAGGATGCTCTAAGCCCCCAACCACACCAGTCCCTGAACCCCAGGGGTTTGTATCACTCAGTGTGATATGCATATGTCATATGTCATTCTTTCCCTTTTTAGTAAATTGTGTGGATGAACAGGAGCCAGATATGAACCTGCCTCGATCACAATTTATGAGAGAAGTGAGCTTTTCTGGGTGTGTCTTACCCTGCTGGCATCCCTGAGTGCTGCCAGCTGGCTTCATCATGGTGCCTGGTCCAGGCTCTAGGATGACACGGTGGCAAGTGTGGGGGGAGGGGCCTGCTGCCAATTTGTGTGCATATGAAACCCATTATCTTTGAACAAGCTCTCATGGAGCTGGGTGCCTGGAAGCAATTATTTGCGGAAGGAAAAGTCACAAAAATTCCTTGCATTCTGAAGCATTTCCAGATAGTAGGATTGATGATCAAGGACCAGCAGAAGACCTGTTGACCATTGGAATCCCAGAATCTAATACTTTCAAAATGTGGCCATTCAACCAAGCGAATTGGATGCCATACTCCTGCCTATTGGATTAATGCCCCCTCTGTATTGGCAAGTATTGACTCTCATACTCACAGGGCTCTCTTAATTAGCTTTTGGTATCTGACCTGAAGGAATTGTTGGAATATCTACCTCCAGAGCTTCACACAGCAGTGCAAATATAGTTCCTATAAAATCAGCTCAGTTCAGTTGCTCAGTCATGTCCGACTCTTTGTGATCCCATGAATAGCAGCACACCAGGCCTCTCTGTCCATCACCATCTCCTGGAGTTCACTCAGACTCACGTCCATTGAGTCCGTGATGCCATCTGGCCATCTCATCCTCAGTCGTCCCCTTCCTCTCCTGCCCCCAATCCCTCCCAGCATCAGAGTCTTTTCCAATGAGTCAACTCTTTGCATGAGGTGGCCAAAGTGCTGGAGTTTCAGCTTTAGCATCATTCCTTCCAAAGAAATCCCAGGGCTGATCTCCTTCAGAATGGACTGGTTGGATCTCCTTGCAGTCCAAGGGACTCTCAAGAGTCTTCTCCAACACCACAGTTCAAAAGCATCAATTCTTCGGCGCTCAGCCTTCTTCACAGTCCAACTCTCACATCCATACATGACCACAGGAAAAACCATAGCCTTGACTAGACAGATCTTTGTTGGCAAAGTAATGTCTCTGCTTTTGAATATTCTATCTAGATTGGTCACAACTTTCCTTCCAAGGAGTAAGTGTGTTTTAATTTTGTGACTGCAGTCACCATCTGCAGTGATTTTGGATCCCCCCAAAATAAAGTCTGACACTGTTTCCACTGTTTCCCCATCTATTTCCCATGAAGTGATGGGACCAGATGCCACAATCTTAGCTTTCTGAATGTTGAGCTATAAAATATATGCCACCTATTCTGTACCCATTCAAATACAATGGAATATAATTCGGTCATGAAAAAAGAAAGGAGATCCTGCCATTTGAGACAGCACGTGAATATGAAGGATGTTATACAAAATGAAATAAATCAGAGAAAGACAAATACTGTATGAGTATCATTTATATGTGGACTTAAAAAAAAAAGTTGAACTCGTTGTACATGACAACTGGAAATGCCATAGCTTTGACTACACAGACCTTTGTTGGCAAAGTGATGTCTCTGCTTTTAAAAACACTGCCCAGGTTTGTCATAGCTTTTCTTCCAAGCAGCAACCATCTGGTGAAAGGGAACAAATATGTTTATAAGATTGGTAAGTTCTGAGGATCTAATGTACAGCATGGTGAACACAGTTAGCAATAATAGTTTATATATTTGGAATTTGCTGAGAGAGCAGACATCAAGTGTTCTTACCCTGCAAAGAAGGAAACTATGAGATGTGATGAGTGTGTTAATTAACTTGATTGTGGTAATGATTTCACATAGACATATATCAAAGCATCATGTTGCATACTTTAAGTATATACAATGTTGTTTGTCAATTATACATTAATAAAGCTGAGAGGAAAAAAAAGAGAATAAGGTGAGAATTAAATTCTATTCAGCTTGCCTGTGTTGAAAAATTCCTCTGTATACAACCATGAATTTTTAATTCCCTGTTTTACAATGAAGGAGAGGAACTAATATTTTTGATCTATTGATGTCCTGCTGTGGATCTTGACCTTCACATAAGTCTTCTCTTTTAATCTCCTTAAGATCTATTTTACAGATGGGGACTGTGAGAGCGAGATCACAAAGCTAGTGAGCAGTGGAAAAAAAAATAGATATATTTTGCTTCAGAGCCTGTAACATTCTACTCTAAAGCAACGTGTCCTTTCAAAGAAGGTAGAATATTATTGCAGCAACTATCCTGAAGGTGAAAATAACAGGTTGGTTTCTGTGTGACTGAAAAAAAGCAGCTTTATTGGGTAAGAAATTCCTTACACATTTAATATCTGCTGCAGGTACAGTTGCTGCTGATCTACAATGTTCTTTCCATCTGTCTTCCTTTGGTAGAATCTAGAAGGGCATCTGGCTGTCCACAATACACTACCTTCCTGACTTTTCTTACAGCTACAGGTGGCCATGTGACTCTGCAGTGACCTCTGAAATGTGAGTCCAGGTCACGTGAGCGACTCACGAGTAGGCTTTTAAGGGAAACGGACAGTCCCTCATTTCCTCTTTTCTCTTTTCACTGGCTGGAATTCAAACTCATGGAGCTGGCACAGTTATCTGGGAAAACGAGCTGGAGGACTTATGTTAAGACCTGAGGGTAAAAAGCATAAAATCTTCTGGGTTCCTGATACCACCGGTGTCCTCTCAGTATCTCCTGAGATGCTTAGTGAATTTTAACCATCTAAGCCTATTTATTCAGGTCTCTTTGCTATGTGGACCTAGCAAACACTGGTCTGTGGCCAAATCTAACCCACTGACTCTCTGTAAATAAATAAAATTCCGTTGGAACACGGCCATGTGCCTATGGTTACATTCACATGTGGCTGCTTTCTCGCTACCATGGCATAATTGGGTAGCCGTGGTGAAGACAGCGTGGCTGCAAAGTCTAAAGTATATACTCTCTGGCCTTTTATAGAGAAAGCTTGCTGCCTCCTGACCTAAGTAATGCAAAACCCCAAACGTTAGCTTTGAAGAAGTGAAGCGGCTCAGTTGTGTCTGTTAGCTTTGGATGAGCCTAAATGAGTGGAAGTTGTCTTTGTTTTGGATGTCAGTAGATCTGAATTCTAGGCTCAGCCCTGTTTCTGACTACACGGATAATGTTGGGAAAATCCATTCATCTCTGAATTGGCTTACACTTCTACATAGTGAGAAGACTGGTGTTCTTTGACACATACATACATAACCCATGATGTAGCCTGACTTGTCGTCTAACTATGCTGATGCAAATTGTGTGACACTTCACCTTTCAAACGCACCAACTTGGCCAGCTCTGAGCTTTCTCCCTCTCCTCCCCTCCCCCAAAACCCTGAGGATGAGGGCTATAGATGTCCTGATGCAGCCACTCGGATGCCTGCTGCTGAGTCGCTTCAGTCGTGTCCGACTCTGTGTGACCCCATAGACGGCAGCCCACCAGGCTCCCCCATCCCTGGGATTCTCCAGGCAAGAACACTGGAGTGGGTTGCCATTTCCTTCAATGCATGAAAGTGAAAAGTGAAAGGGAAGTCGCTCAGTTGTGTCTGACTCTTTGCGACCCTATGGACTGCAGCCTACCAGGCTCCTCCATCCATGAGATTTTCCAGGCAAGAGTACTGGAGTGGGGTGCTGTTGCCTTCTCCAATGGAACTGAAGAGCCTTCAAAGGATTCTTCTGGTGTTTAAACAGTAGTTTATCCTGGCTTGCCATTTGTCAGCTGTGCCAAATACAGTAAAAACTACTGATTAGCTCAAACAAAACAGAAATAATGGTGTGCTCCTTTGAGGTCCCTTGGCAATTTCTTGGCAGCTACCCATGTTTGATTGTGCTTCCCTCTAGGTCATACCAATCAAAAATAAATAAGGAATTTAAGGGAAAGTTTCCAAGAAGGAATGGCATTATAGTCTATGGCAGCAGTGGTGCCACGGGCTCTTTCTGTAAAGTTTCGTTCAGTTCAGTTCAGTTTTGTCGCTCAGTTGTGTCCGACTCTTTGCGACCCCATGGACTGCAGCACGCCAGGCCTCCCTGTCCATCACCCACTCCCAGAGCTTGCTCAGACTCACATCCATCAAGTCTGTGATGCCATCCAACCATCTCATCCTCTCTTGTCCCCTTGTCCTCCCGCCTTCAATCTTTCCCAGCATCAGGGTCTTATCTAATGAGTCAGTTCTTCACATCAGGTGGCCAAAGTATTGGAGTTTCAGCTTCAACATTAGTCCTTCCAATGCATATTCAGAGTTGATTTCCTTTAGTATTGACTGGTTGGATTTCCTTGCTATGCTAGGGACTCTCGAGAGTCTAGCTGGAGACCATGTTGCTTTGGTCCATGCCTCCAATAAGCACACAATCCCCTGAACCGGATGCCCATCAGATCTTACTTGACAATTCAGCGTGAAACCTTCTCTGGACCCTCACAAGGTGGAGTCAGTGGCTTCTTGTCCTAAGGTTTCATTACTCATGTCTTTTCTTGCCTGGGTACAATGTAGAAGAAACACTCTGTAAGTTTTACCATTCAGATTGTGATTTTTTTGAGTGGAGAAACACTTTACTTGTCCATAATTCTTCAGTGTCTAACTTAAGCTTTGTATCCATAAGATCCTCAATGCATGCTGAATGAATGGAAAATGAGCAAATAAATCCCATATCAAATTTCATAATCAAAATCCCTAGACCATCAGCACATCAACACACTTAGCCATATCTGTCTCTTATACACATCTAGATGTGTATAAGAGACAGCGACAAAGANAACTTAAGCTTTGTATCCATAAGATCCTCAATGCATGCTGAATGAATGGAAAATGAGCAAATAAATCCTATATCAAATTTCATAATCAAAATCCCTAGACCATCAGCACATCAACACACTTAGCCAAATAGTCTAATTTCACAGGGAAACACACATTGGCCAGTGTTCCTGATTCATGTTTTTCTTGGTGATAGAGCCATCTTTCTGCTTGCCAATGCAAGAGATGCAGGTTCAGTTCTTGGGTTAAGAAGATCCCCTGGAATAGGAAATGGCAATCTGCTCAAGTATTCTTGCCTGGAAAATTCCATGACTGTCCATGGGGTTGCAGAGAGTTGGACACATGTGCATGCAGAACCATCTCTAGCGTCTGGCTACAATGCAGGAGACCCGGGTTCAACCCCTGGGTCAGGAAGATCCCCTGGAGAAGGAAACGGCAACCCACTCCAGTATTCTTGCCTGGAAAATCCCATGGACAGAAAAGCATGGTATGGGGTCGCAAAGAGTCGGACACGACTGATCGACTTTCTTTCTTTCTTTCTTTCATTAAGTATCCAAGTATGTAAGCTCTTCAACCTAGTACTGAATTCATTTTCCCCAAAATCTTGGCCAATGGCAATATTTACACACATCTTTAACAACACAACTTGTAGGATTGTCACATCCTTGTTTTAGGCAACATGTTATGAAACATATATGATTTTGGACACAGTCTTTCCAAGGACTTCCCTGCCTGAAACAAAATCACTAATTGAGAATCTATTCTATCTTTGACTCTTTTAAGATTCTGGCCTAACTTCTTCGAAGAGCTAAGGAGAAAAATGGGCTAGAAAAATGGAATAGTCATTCCAGGAGATGAAAAACAGCCTGAACAATAAAATGTCATCACCAGAAAAAAAACCAAACTGTTACCCTCTCCTCTCCTGGAGGACAGGGAGGTAACCAGGCAGCATGGAATAGCTGTCGCTTTGAGAGCCAACAAAAACAACAAATTATCAGATTTTCTAACAATAATCTCACAAATTATCACCTACGCTCTAAAAATGTTAAAAAGACAGATATTTTCTTGGTTAAGCTTCAACAGCCTAAAGTTCACCTCTTGATGGTTTGGCAGGGAAAATGCAGTCTGACTTTGAGAATATCCCAGGGGTTCGTGCCTACAGAGCAGCCTGGCTGCATTCCAACAGCACCTTCCTGCAGGGACCTGGCCTCGGCCGTGCCATTCCAGTGATTAATGTGTCTAGCATGCTTTCAGGAACTCACCGGGTCCTCTGTAATCCTTTTAATTTGATAAGATGTTTTTAATTGAATCCCTCACTGACGTGACAACAAGCTCTTCAGTTCAGCGTTTGTCTTCTTGTCATCCTAGTTATGTCCACAGATGCCCAGACTCTGGTCAATTCTCGTCTTAACCCATGAAAGTCATTTGTTACAGCCCAGCCATTTTTAGCTCGAGTCCAGCACTGAGGCAGCGCTCCTTCTGAGCAATGAATTTCCTGTTATTAAGAGCTTTTAGTTAAAGGGTCAGGACCACCGAAAGCTCAGGAGTCCTTTTGGAGTCCACCGTTCATATCATCCATCATTCTCGGAAAGATGATTGTCACTGACAGATGCATCAGTGGAATGAGAATTACACCCCATCGATGTCACTCGTCTGGACCAGTCATCAGATGTAGACACTTGTTTTGAAGGATAATTACGATGGAGCATTTAGCTTGTACAGACAAGTCAATGGAGCTCTGCAGAATGATTACCCACTGTGGGGTACAGTAATAGTCAAAGACAAATAAGACAAATCCTCTTTTATCTAGCAGTCACTCACCTGGCTGTCTTAACTGTCTAGAACTGGGACAATCCTTGAATCAAGGCAAATTACCTGGGGAGGATATGAGCTGTCTGAATCCATGCACTCATGCTTATGAAACTTACCTGCGAAAGAATCCATTAGGCTCTTACATTAAGACTAGATTCTGACTAAGCTGTTCATTAGCTTTCTTAGTTTAGCTATCATAAGAAGACAGGGATACTAGTAGGAGTTTTTTAGAAGCAGATGAACTAATGAAATGAGAATACATAATACATGTATATTAGAGTACATAATGTGATGTTAACAGAGAAGATATAAAATCTCATAAATGAATGGCACAAAGCTACACAGATGCATGTCCATTTAAGGGGAAACTAATTGTAAACATCTTCGCTGGCTTTGAAGCAATGCTGTATTTTGCATAGTTCAGTGTACATATTTACCTTAGTCTATCAAGAAATTTGAATATTAGCCATGAGTTTCTAACTTACAGAGAGAACATTTATAATACATGTTACAGATTTTTTTTTTTAAGAAAATGCTTTAATTTTAAAAATAAGTTTGGGCATATAAAAAGGTATTTTCTGTTATTGGTAAAATTGCATTATAAGAGTACTTCTATATTTGACTGAATATATGAGGCAGTCTATTGAAAAAATAAATAATCTTGAGCGATGTAGCTAAAACATCAGTTTAGTTCCACTGATGGAATAATTAATAAAATTCTGATTTTTTGATCAGAACAGAAATACAGAGGCAGAAGTCACTGGATCTGGGTCCAACCTTTGATATTCTATTAAGAATTATTAGTGCATTGTACTTGGCAATCTTGCATTTGTGGAAAAATTACATATGACATTTTCACATTCTTTTGGAGCTGCAAGAATCTCCCATTGAATTGCTGATGAAACAGGAGACAAAGAGGTCAAAAACAGGGCTGAGAGAAACTCTAACCAAGGCTGAACATGTCACAGAGGTCACAGGTTCATGGAAGAGGGGGCGGGGGATTAAGGTTGTGGGTCTCAGGCTCAGGCTGCCTGCTTTGATCCCTGGCTCTCTCACCCACTAGATACAACCTGGGCAACTTCGGGCAGTCCCCACACCTGAGTCTCCCACGTTTGTAAAGCGGGGCGGTGATAGCACATTCTCCCTCAGGTTAGCATGAAGTTAAATGAGTTGGTGCGTGTATAACACTTGGTGTGGGGCCTGAAACAGTACACACTCCACAAGCATCAGTTCTCGAGGTCTTAAAATAACCTTATCAGCTGGCATTGTGTCTCAGCTTGACAAGTGAGGAAACCAAGACTCAAAGACATCCAAGAACTTTCCTGGGGTCCCTGTGTAAGTGGTGGATTTTTATAAGGACGGTCTGATAGGGTATGGGTATTTTGCTCAACTAGAGAAAAGTTAATGGCACCCCACTCCGGTACTCTTGCCTGGAAAATCCCATGAACGGAGGAGCCTGGTAGGCTGCAGTCCATGGGGTCGCGAAGAGTCAGACATGACTGAGCGACTTCACTTTGACTTTTCACTTTCATGCATTGGAGAAGGAAATGGCAACCCACTCCAGTATTCTTGCCTAGAGAATCCCAGGGACGGGGGAGCCTGGTGGGCTGCCGTCTATGGGGTCGCACAGAGTCGGACATGACTGAAGCGACTTAGCAGCAGCAGCAGCAGAGAAAAGTTATCCCAACTCCTCCAAAGCTTTTTTTCTTTTTTTTTTTAATCTGTCTTACTCCTAAAGAAGAAGACCTAAAATCAAAGAACATGCATGGACAAACCAAGGGTGTATTTTCACAGATGTTCTTCAGAAGTCCATTTCTTCTTCTCTGTTGTCTGATAACCAAACTTTGTATCTTGGCAATTACATGAGTCCCAGTGTAGCTTTTGTTTTTTGGTTGTGCTGCAGGGCATGTGGGATCTTAGTTCCCCGACCAGGGGTTGAACCCGCGTCCTCTGCAGTGGGAGTATGGAGTCTTAACCACTGGACCACCAGGAAAGCCCCTGATAATGATATTTTCAGAGACTCAGAGATTCTACGATACTCGTTTTAGAATTACATTGTCTTTGCTTAAATGTTTTAAAAACTCCAAAATAATGAACTCATTTGTCAGTCTAAACTGTTAGCAGGCTGATGGCATGTCTAATCTTTTCTTAGCTCTGATTGCTTTCTAGATCTGGGCTTACAAACTCAAGTGATTTTCCAGTCAGGGCCTTAACCCCAAAGGAGTATGGTGGAAGGGTAGCAGGGGTGGGTGGAGCTTGTGGCTAACTACACAACCTGCTGTGTTATGATCAAACCCATGAAGTGTCTAAAGAAATGGCCCGAGACTCTCCTTTTCTATTACTGGTCTCCTCTGTTCCCACAGAGAAGAGAAGCCACAAGCGCTTCCTTTGTGACTCAGCTGGTAAAGAATCCACTGCAATGCAGGAGACCTGGGTTCAATCCCTGGGTTGGGAAGATCCCCTGGAGAAGGGAAAGGCTACCCACTCCAGTATTCTGGCCTGGAGAATCCCATGGACTGTATAGTACACGGGGTCACAAAGAGTTGGACACAACTGAGCGACTTTCAATCTGTTCTCAATCCTGAGTATGCAGAAAAGAGAAGTGCTCTTTGCTTCCTTCTTATTCTGTTCAGCAAGAGAACCAGGTTCAGAAGCATCAGTGTAGCACCTGTGAGGCACGAGGCCGTGGCTTAGGTCCAAAGAAGACTGCCAAGAGGAATCCAACGACGACAACAATAACAGGAAAATAAAAACCATTTCTCAGGTGTGTGGTTCATTGCTACACTCAGGTGTGCTCACAGAAAACTGGACATGATGTGCTAAGTTCCGCCATCCAGTGGGTGGCGGTGAGGGAACCAATGCAGGATGGAAGTTCTTGGTTCTTGAACCAAGACCTCTTGGAATTAGCACTTAGCTGACTTGAGGCTCCATCAGCTGGAGGGGCTTTCAGAGCTCAGAGAAGTGCGCCATGGAGGGGGTCAGAGCTGGAACTCATGTGGCATTCTGCACCACGACAGGCTTCCCGAGCCTCCTCTCCTCCTGGCTTGCCTTAGCATCAGCTCCTTTTCATCTGCCGTGGTCAGCTCCACCCTCACTCCTAACACGATGTCCCCTCACCGCAGACAGTAGACGTCAGAGTGGGAGAGGAAACTGTGACATTTAAGCTAATCCCTCCTGTTCCTGTTTTGGAGAAGGAAATGGCACCCCACTTCCGTATTCTTGCCTGGAAAATCCCGTGGACGGAGGAACCCGGTAGGCTACAGTCCACGGAGTTGCAGAGTCAGACACGACTGAACGACTTCACTCCTGTTCCTGGTGAGTTCCTGGGCAAAGGCCCGGGAGAGCCGATGACCTCCAGGTGGAAGCTGGAACTTCTTTCCAGTTTCAGGGTTCTTCTTCCCTTTTTCTAATGTTTCACATCCTAAAAACTTCATGATCTGAATTATTCACTGTGTTGCTATACATGCTGCTTTTTTCTGTCTAAAATTTTTAATTGAAAAATCGCTTTCTTCCTTATCAGGTGAGCTTCCTTGGGTGCTAAAGACACCTTATGCTTTAGATATGCTTTGTCTTACCACCTGCTTACTGGGTGCTCCTGAGTCAATTCTGAAGTTTGAGGGTAACTTTAAATCTTCATTGATTTGAAGCACTAATTCAAGGAAATATGTGCTAATAGATTGACCTCCAAGTCAACATGTGCACATGAAATATTAAAATTATTTCAGTGCCCTTATCTGTAAATGGAACTGAAATAAAGACCCAGAGGATGGTGAGAGTATTAAGTATGGTGATATATGTAAATATAACCTATAAATTACAGCTCACTGGATGAACATTAAGTATGATAAGGTTGTGTGTGTGTTGTGTCTGACCCCATGGGCTATATCCTGCCAGGTTCCTCTGTTCATGGAATTCTCCAGGCAAGAATACTAGAGTGGGTTGACATTTCCTTCTCCAATGATAGGCTTATGAGATTTTAAAATGGATGACAGTTTTGAGAATCTCTTGGCTTCTTTATTATCTAATGTGAGGAGAAAGATAGACCAGTAGATCTTTAAAAACAAAAGGGAAGGCCTCTCCTCTGAATTAGCAATGTTTTATTAAGAAAAAACTACAAAGATCAACAACTTACAGTGATTCTGTGGTGTCCACTGCCCCATGACCCCTGAATTGTGCCCTCTTAACCTCAGCTCAAACTGAGGAATTTGAGCTGATTCACTGAGCATTTATAGGACTGGTCAAATACCCTGACCTTGAATTCAGTAAGACAAGAAGCAGTGAAATTCTATTATAGCTGATTTTTATTTGGAAATCATACTCATGTTACAATCTGGGAAAAAATTTAGTTGTAAATGCAAATGTTTACTTCCTTTTTTCCTTGTCCCTTCAAATTAAAAAAAAAAAAATTACTATTGGCCTAAGATTAGAGGCCTGATGATATATTTTAGTTTGGTTCTTCCATTTGTTAAAAAAACAAAACTGAAAACAGTTTTCACTACCTGGTGAAGTGAAAAGGACTCTGAATTAGTTAATACAGTGAGAGGCACTGGCCGCAGAAGGAGTGCTCAGCTCCTCAGAGGCACTTTGCCACACTTCCACCACCTGCAGAGCCTCAGTCTGCTCTCTTGAGCACCAGAGGACAAGAAGGGGCAGGCCTGTGAACACCCGGGATGTCGCAGTCTGTCCCCGGCCAGAGCATGGGACTCACATGCCGCTTGTCTCCCTGCGTGGGGCTGTAACGTGGCAGCAAGCTGAGCGCTACTCTCATTCATGGAAGGAGGCACTCATTGCTTTGCCAATACTGAGTGGGGTCAAAAGCCTTCTCCCTTTCACAGAAATAGCATTGCAACAATTGGGCAGTGGTTTTTGGCTCAGAGAGTAAAGAATCTGCTTGCAATCCAGGAGACCCAGGTTCGACCCCTGGGTTGGGAACGTCCCCTGGAGAAAGAAATGGCAACCCACTTCAGTATTCTTGCCTGGAGAATTCTGTGGACAGAGGAGCCTGGTGGGCTACAGTCCATGGGGCTACAAAAAGACAGACCGGACTGAGCGGCTAACACTTTCACTTTCAATGCTCAGTTCATTGCAGCATTATTTACAGTGGCCAGGACATGGAATACAGCCCAAATGTCCATTTAGAGAGAGATGTATAAAGAAGATGTGGTACATAAATAAAATGGAATATTAGTCAGCCATACAAAAGAACAAAATAACGTCATTTGCAGCCACGTGGATGGACCTAGAGATTTTCACACAGGGTGAAGTAAGTCAGACACAGAAAGATAAACATCATATGATACTGCTTATATGTAGACTCAAAGAAAGGGTCCAAAGGAACTTATTTACAAAATGAAAATAGTCACAGATGTAGAAAACACATTTATAGTTATCAGAGTATAAGGGAGTGGGGGGAGGAACAAATGGGAGATTGGGATTTACATACAAACACTACTATATATAAAATAGATAACTATCGAGAACTTACTGTATAGGACAGGGAACTATACTCAATACTCTATAATAATCTATATGGGAAAAGAACCTGAAAAGGGTGGAATATGTATACATGCAACAGACTCATCTTGCTGTACACTTGAAACTAACACAATATTGTAAATCAACTATACTCCAACAAAAATAGTAGAAAAAGAAAACCCTCCCACCCCCACCAGCACCCAGGCTCCACCCATGAAACCTGATATCATATTTCTGGGGTGTGTGCATGCATGCTTTCGCTTCAGTCATGTCTGACTCTTTGCAACCCTATGGACTGTAGCCCACCAGGATCCTCTGTTCATGGGATTCTCTAGGCAGGAATACTGGAGTGAGTTGCCATGCTCTCCTCCAGGGAATCTTCTGGACCTAGGGATCGAACCCACATCTCTTATGTCTTCTGTACTGGCAGGTGGATTCTTTACCACTAGCACCACCTGGGAAGCCCCGTGTTCCAATAAAAATAGTAAAAAACCACTGGGAAGCCCCATACTCCAATAAAAATAATAAAAAACCACAAAAGCCCAGGCTCTACCTCTGGAATCTGATATCATATCTCTGGGAATTCAGAATTGCCACGTTAAAGGTTGTTTCAGTTGCTTTTATTAAGCAGCCAAAGTGGAAAACCTAAGGGTTCTTAAAATTTCCTACCGGTGGGAATCACCAGTAATTTTCTACTATATAGATTCTTATTCATGGAACTATTTGCTCTCTGGTTCCTCTGCCTTTTCTAAAACCAGCTTGAACATCTGGAAGTTCACGGTTCATGTATTGTTGAAGCCTATCTTGGAGAATTTTGAGCATTACTTTGCTAGCATGTGAGATGAGTGCAATTGTGCGGTAGTTTCAAATTGCCGACATCCGCTGGATCATCAAAAAAGCAAAAGAGTTCCAGAAAAACATCTATTTTTGCTTTATTGACTATGCCAAAGCCTTTGTGTGGATCACAATAAACTGTGGAAAATTCTGAAAGAGATGGGAATACCAGACCGTCTGACCTGCCTCTTGAGAAATCTGTATGCAGGGCAGGAAGCAACAGTTAGAACTGGACATGGAACAACAGACTGGTTCCAAATAGGAAAAGGAGTACGTCAAGGCTGTATATTGTCACCCTGCTTATTTAACTTATATGCAGAGTACATCATGAGAAACGCTGGGCTGGATGAAGTACAAGCTGGAATCAAAAGGAAGCAACAGTTAGAACTGGACATGGAACAACAGACTGGTTCCAAATAGGAAAAGGAGTACGTCAAGGCTGTATATTGTCACCCTGCTTATTTAACTTATATGCAGAGTACATCATGAGAAACGCTGGGCTGGATGAAGTACAAGCTGGAATCAAGTTTGCCAGGAGATATATCAATCACCTCAGATATGCAGATGACACCACCCTCATGGTAGAAAGTGAAGAGCAACTAAAGAGCCTCTTGATGAAAGTGAATGAGGAGAGTGAAAAAGTTGGCTTGAAGCTCAACATTCAGAAAACGAAGATCATGGCATCTGGTCCCATCACTTCATGGCAAATAAATGTAGAAACAGTGGAAACAGTGTCAGACTTTATTTTTGGGGGGCTCCATAATCACTGCAGATGGTGACTGCAGCCATGAAATTAAAAGATGCTTGCTCCTTGGAAGAAAAATTATGACCAACCTAGACAGCATGTTACAAAGCGAAGACATTACATTGCCGACTAAGGTCCGTCTAGTCAAGGCTATGGTTTTTCAATAGTCATGTATGGATGTGAGAGTTGGACTATAAAGAAAACTGAGCACTGAAGAATTGATGCTTTTGAACTGTGATGTTGGAGAAGACTCTTGAGAGTCCCTTCGACTGCATGAAAATACAACCAGTCCATCCTAAAGGAAATCAGTCCTGAGTGTTCATTGGAAGGACTGATGTTGAAACTGAAACTCCAATACTTTGGCCATTTGATGCAAACAGCTGACTCATTTGAAAAGCCCCTGATGCTGGGAAAGATTGAGGGCAGGATGAGAAGGGGATGGCAGAGGATGAGATGGTTGGATGGCATCCCCGACTCAATGGACATGAGTTTGAGTAAACTCTGGGAGTTGGTGATGGACAGGGAGGCCTGGCATGCTGCAGTCCATGGGGCCACAAAGAATGGGACACAACTGAGTGACTGAACGGAACTGATTCATGGAACTGGATACGTCTACGCTTCCAGCAAGCCCCCAGCTGGTGCCAGAGTTGCTGGCCTGAGGTCCACTCTAAGAAACAAAGATTTACATACACTCAGCTCTCCGGATCTGGACTTCTTCTGTTCACCTTTAGAGAGGGCGGTTCATGTCTCACACACCCCATGTTGCCTTAGCACGTGTACATTTCAGAATAACATATATCCAGTTCTATTCTTTATTTAATGTTTATGAAAGCACTAATTATACTTAAAGTAATTATTGTGAACACATTTAAATAGGTGTAGTTCTATGGTTATGACACTCTAATTTGGTAATTCCAATGCTTTACTGATCATCGAAGTCAACTGGGAGCCTTGAAAATCTAATGGGAATCCTCCCCAACAGGGGTGGGTGGGAGAAGAGAAGAAGAAACTTTTTAATTAAGCCACACAGGTGATGGTGATTCAGATGTCTTCACTTCGGAAGTTTATATCCATTTATAAAAGCTAATGAATGAAACAAAATCATCATCTCTTTCACTTCAGTATATGATAGAAGAAAGCAACTTGGAACTCAGGCACCACAACTCACGGGCATGCTATTTTGTCATAAATTATGTAGGAAATACAATGAAAATACGTAAACTTTGAATATAGCTGTGGTAGTATCAAAATCCTAAAGTTAGAAAAATGTTAAAAAGCTGCATGATGATACAGTACCTGCATAATGATACACAGCCTGCAAAGGGAAAGCGGGAGCTGGGACGGCAGGACAAATCACTTCAGCCTTTATTCCTCCATCCATTGGTGTCCAGCTATGTCCTCCCCATTGAATGGATGGCTCTGGCCTCCAGAGGGCAGATCCAGCTGGCTGCCACCTTGTCGAGGAAGGAACTGGTCTTCTCAGAGAATCATTCAATCAGCTCACTTCATGGGCAGGGTTTACAAACAGCAACTTCATGGAATTCTCGACTAGGAGGACATTCAGAACAATGATGCAAATGGTGTATTTACTTCTTATCTAGAGAGCCTACTTTCATTGTTTCTCTCTCCGTGTCTTCCTTCTCCCCTCTCCCTCCCTCCCTCCCCTCCCCCCCCCTCTCTGCCTCTCCATTTCTCCCCTCCCCTCTCTCTCCCTCCCTCCCTTCCCTTCTCCCTAGATGTGTATAAGAGACAGCTTCTCTTCCCTTCCCTCCTCCCCTCCCCCTCCTCTCCCTCCTTCCCTCTCCATCTCTTTCCTCCCTCTCTCTCCCTGCTGCATAGAACAAGGAAAAAACAGTGCTTCAAGTTCCATCCTATTACCTAGGAACGGTGGACACTAGTCCTCTGAGACATCTCATTCCTTTGGAGTCTCAGCCTTTGTGGTTGGTTCTATTGTCAGAATCAAAGGAGTGGCTGGGATGTGAAAACTGAGAATCCGGGGGTCACTCTAATTTCTTCCTGGGTCTCCTCATACTTGGCCTTTCCTTCCATGGTCCCATTGCCACACACAGGCCAGAGGCTTTCCCCTTCATGTTCTGCCCACCACCTTCCACCTATCCACACAGGAGAATTAAAGCTGATTTTGAGGATGACTTCATAAGCTGACCCTGCTAGTACATGCTCAGTCAGGTCTGACTCTCTGCAACCCCGTGAACTCTAGCCTTTTAGGTTCCTTTGTCCATGGAATTTTCCAGGAAAGAATGCTGGAGTGGGTTGCCACTTCCTTCTCCAGGAGATATTCACAATCTAGGAGATCCAACCAGTCCATTCTGAAGGAGATCAACCCTGGGATTTCTTTGGAAGGAATGATGCTAATGCTGAAACTCCAGTGCTTTGGCCACCTCATGCGAAGGGTTGACTCATTGGAAAAGACTCTGATGCTGGGAGGGATTGGGGGCAGGAGAAGAAGGGGATGACCGAGGATGAGATGGCTGGATGCCATCACTGACTCGATGGATGTGAGTCTGAGTGAACTCCGAGATATGGTAATGAACAGGGAGGCCTGGCGTGCTGCGATTCATGGGGTCGCAAAGAGTTGGACACGACTGAGCGACTGAACTGAACTGAGGGATCAAACCTGTGTCTCCTGCATCTCCTGCATTAGCAGGCAAATTCTTTACCACTGTGCCATCTGGGAAATCCAAGACAGGCTCTGGGGCTATTCTCAATTATTCATGATAATACCATCTCCATCCCTCCCAGCCTTGCCCAAATGAGCTTCTCTCTGACCTTATTTTGAGCAAATATTGCCTATATTTTGTCTATTTCATCGTGTCTTATTTTTATGTATATTACACCTCACCCACAAATTTATGAGCAGCTTGATGTTGGGAATGAAGTTTTTGTTACCTTTCTACCCTCTTGGTCTCTGAGATAAGGTAGATGCTCTATGCAGGCACAACCACGTGAATGAATCCGCAACCTCTGTTGAGATAGCCTGTTAGTCTAGGATGTGGAGGAGCAGAAAGAAGACTACTTTATATTAGAGTGTGAGTGTTTTAGTTGGTGCAAATCACCCTAAACTCATTTACAGAATATGTATAAAATACAAAGCAACCAAAAATAAAAATAAATTCAACTTGTAATGCTACTTTTTGAAATCTCAAGCTCTGTTTAGAATTTGCTAGTCTCCATTCTAAATTGACCTCAAGTATGAATGTAAACTCTTTAAGAAAACTAATAATTGGATTCAACACTGTTTTGGAAGGCTGACTGCCATCTTACCTTCATTATCTTTTACTTTAGTCTCTTAAGAGTAAAATTTTAAGCCCAAGGAGACAACATCTTAAAGTATTCTTTTGAGGCACAATGTGCTATTCTTGGGGCTGATTTTTCAAAGGGTAAACGTTAAGCTTTGAGAATGTGTTGATACAGTGGAAGAATCTCAGAGGGGAGTTTTGCAGATCTGTTTATATTTAAAATGCAGATTTCAGAAAAACACTTTCATTTAGCCCTTTTTTAAGCAAACAGGATTTTCACAGCATTCAGTTTTTGGTCTTACTTTATTTTTGTTTTGTTAACATTCCATTGGAAGCTTGGTATTGTTTTTGTGGAGTGTTTCTAAGAGGGTGTTGTGTGAAATATGCAAAGGAAGAAGACTTCACATCTTATAAAGGAGGGAGCTCAGATGCAGAGAAAACTCTTTAGAATCTAAGTTAAAGCCGTGACACAGATACCTGCTTCAAGCTGTATGGATAGTGGAATCTTTAAAGCTGACATTTAGGAACACAACCCTGCCAAAAAAAACATAGCTAAGAAAGGCTGAACTCACTTTCCAGAATGATAAGCTTTATGCTGTCATTGTTCAATCGCTCAGTCGTGTCCGACTCTTTGCGACCCCATGGATTGCAGCACACCAGGCTTCCTTGTCCTTCACCATCTCCTGATGTTTGCTCAGATTCAAGCCCACTGTGTCGATGATGCCATCCAACCATCTCATCCTCTGCCAACCCCTTCTCCTCTTGTTTCACGCGGCTGCCATATAGTTCAGTTCATTGATTTAGCGTACAAACTCAGGTAACTCTTAGCCTCCAAATGACAACTCAGTCTGTAATCTGCAAATGGAGAGACATTTTTTTCTCTTTTCCAGAATGTTCTCCTTCCTGTGGAAAGGGCAAGTTTGGATTCAATCCAGAAATTCAGGGGTAGGTACTAACACCTCAAAGAGAAAACTAAAAACCCAAAAGGCTACTGAGGATCCTGAAACCCTATCATCCTGCAGGAGGGCTCCAGGCTTTTCTCCGTCCCGTGTCCCATGGCTGCTGCACTCAGCGGAGCTGAGCACTTGGGTGGTCCTTGTGGGAGGACTGCTGAAGCTCAGGGAGGCTCCCCCTTGACTCAAGCGAGCAGGAAGCCTTAAGATTCTGTGCTCCCAGCAGGATGCGTTATAGAATCTGATGGGCATCACTCTTGGGAGGTTTTCGTGGGGAGGAGAATGTTTCTCTTCCCCAAGTGTGTGTGAGGCCCTCTTAGGCTGCTCTTTTGAATGTCCCTGTGACATCCACACACCCCAAGTCATATCCCCGGCTTCAGGGCCCTGGTTAGTGGTATGAGGAGGGTTAGTCTGTGGTTCCATAGCTGGGCCTGTGCTGCGTCCTGAACCTGCTCCCCACCCTTGGTGGTGACTCTGGGAGCCGGTGGAGACTCACTGTAGGGTGAGTTGGCCCCTGGTGTCTGTCACTGACCAATTTATCTAAAGAAACTTCAGTCCATTAGAGATATTCTAACAATGCTAACATTATAGAAAAGGGTTAGGATCTTAAGCCTCTTTGTTTTAGAAAGTTCTTTGCTCCTGGGCAATTTTTAAACCCTGTCCCCAGAAACTCTCCAGCATTTTACAAAAACAGTATTGGTAGATCTGTGGGCCTATGCACCTTTCTCCGGAGTCAGAATCCTAGAATTTAGGGCACTGGGAATGGGTCTGCTTGCCATTGTGGCAAGGGGTGGGGGGAGGGCTGGAAGGTGGACACTTCAAAAAAGTGGGGTTATACTTTCGACCCCCCCAAAAGTTCTACTTCATGTTGGATGTTTCTTTTTTCTGCCGATATAAAGGAAAACCACAACAAAACAGAGCAAAACAGAAGGAAGCAATTAAGTGAAAGTTTATTTTATCTTAAAAAAAAAAAAAAGGAAACACTGCCTCAAGTTTGACCTCACCAGTTATCTTTAGTTGAAATACTAATTACGTTAGAATGTGTTTCAGCATAACATTTATATTCAACAACCTGCAAATTTTATATAAAGAAATTGCTTACAAAATGCCAGCCTGTAGGGATTTATTATCCTAAAATACACTTCTTTATCTTCCTGCAGCTTCGCAACTGCTAGACCTACTTTCACTGGAATCCTTGTTCCTCCTTCATGATTTTGGTCTCTTCCTGCCTTTAGGAAGTTTCAATTTCATGCTTTCCGGTTGGGCTCTGAAAAGTTACCTCCTGACTGAGGAATGAACTAAGAATTAGATTTCTAGATTGGCAAGCAAGCTGGTACTGTCTACTTAGTACTGCTAAAGAGTCTCCTTGAATGTGCATTCATAAGGTTCCTGTTTACTCACTTTGCACCCAATATATTGGGCTTCATTATGCTGAGTTGAAGCTGAAGCCACTTCTAAATGTGAATGCAGAGTGGCCTTTAGCAGAAAATAGGACAAAAGGAAAATAAGAAATACCATGGTTTTTAAATGAACTGCATATATGTACATGTGTGTATCCGTCTGTGTGTGTACATTTATTTAAAAGTACTTGTGAGAAAGTGACCTTATCTCCAAGACTGGATATCATTATCTCTCAGATTCCTTGCAGCATGACAGTTCTCTGAAAAGAAAATCCCTAAGTCTTGCTTTAGTCTCTCAGTAGCACTTTTGTTGCTTTAATTGACCATAAGAGTGCATCTTTTGATGATCATTCATTTTCCTTTTTCTTGTCTAAATTTAAGGCTTTACTGTTTCCAGCTTCTCATGGGTATAAACTGACATGACTTTCATTTCACCTCCTGAGAGCACTTGGTAAAGACAGAGAGAGCTGCTGACAGAAACAAGGATGGATTTTAAGTTTTCCTCCACCTCCACCAGGTCAGGCTCCCCTCCTAGCCCCAGTACATGCAACCCACAGACTTAAGCAGTGGCTTAAAATACCTGGTCAGCAGATAAATTGCATACTGTATAGAAGCAAATAAAGCTACAGCAGGTTCTGGTTCTAACATGTTTTGCCAACAGTCAGTGCACAGGCTAGGTCTTGCCATGTGTCTCATTTGACTTCTTTCAATGTTGGTTTTCTTATCACCACGTGAGGTAGCAAGAATCTTCCAGTTCTAAACCCCTGCAATATTTAAGCATGTGGACCATCTGGCCATGTGCCGATAGCTGAGAAATCCTTTCTTTATGCCATGTTGCTGTTCAGTTGCCAAGCTGTGTCTGATTCTTCGAGACCCCACGGACTGCCTCCTTGTCTTCATGCCATACAGATCGAATAAGTCATATTCAGTCAAAAATCCAGTAATTTTGCTTGAGTTGATGGTTGAATTGATCTGTTTGGCTAAAGGGAGGGCCGTTACCTGAGGGATTGATGCATGTAAACTTTCTAGACACGTGTCCTGATTTTCCTAAACGGAGAAGAGACTTTTCTTAGGGGAATAACTTCCAGGTGTGAAGATGTGCAGGACAGGTGAAGCCGAGCCATCCGCAGCCTTCCCAGTCCTGCGGGTGGACTCCCAGCGTCTGGGCCTCTTGCCCTGAAGAGACTGCAGGCAGGGGCGTGCGCACTGTCGCAGCGCAGCTGACCAGGACGGAGGGCAACTGTGGGCTGTGCCCAGGACCACCGTGCTTGCTCTTGGGCCGGCTCAGGGCTCTCTCTTGGATGCAAACAGGAGACAGAGCTAGGGTTTGGAAGCAGGAAAAGACAAGAAAGGAAGAAATGCTCAGAAGAGGATTAAATTGTCATAATCGTGAGGCAACCAGTTAGTGGTCTATGTGGCTTGGCGAGAGAGCAGAATTAGAGCTTGGACTTTATTCCTGAGCAGGCTTCCCAAAGCCAGCTTGGGTTCCTGTAAATACAGAAAACTACATTCAATATTGTGTCAGAGAAGGCAATAGCAAGCCACTCCAGTACTCTTGCCTAGAAAATCCCATGGACAGAGGAGCCTGGTGGGCTGCAGTCCATGGGGTCGCGAAGTCGGACACGACTGAGTGACTTCACTTTCACTTTTCGCTTTCACACAATGGAGAAGGAAATGGCAACCCACTCCAGTGTTCTTGCCTGGAGAATCCCAGGGACGGGGGAGCCTGTTGGGCTGCTGTCTGTGGGGTCGCACAGAGTTGGACATGACTGAAGCGACTTAGCAGCAGCAGCACATTCAATATTGTGTAATAACCTATAATGGAGAAGAATCAAAGAAAAAATATATTTGCACATATATATGTATGTATATATGTATCAGTTCAGTTCATTCAGTCATGTCCAACTTTTTGCAACCCCATGGACTGCAGCACACCAGGCCTCCCTGTCCATCACCAACTCCCAGAGCTTACTCAGATTTATGTCCATTGAGTCAGTGATGCCATTCAACCATCTCATGCTCCTCCTGCCTTCAGTCTTTCCCAGTATCAGGGTCTTTTCCAGTGAGTCAGTTCTTCCCATCAGGTGGCCAAAGTATTGAAGTTTCAACTTCAGCATCAGTCCTTCCAATAAATATTCAGGACTGATTTCCTTTAGGATAATTCATGTTGCTGTTCACCAGATACTAACACAAGATTGTAAATCAACTATTCTTTAATTAAAAAAAAATAAAACAAAGTAGATGATGCCCAAGGCCCTATTCATTAAAAAAAAAAAATTCTGAAAAATTCTACTACTGTTTTTAGTCTCTCAGTCTCTCATTGATGTGATGTAATCACCCTCTCATTGTAATACTGATGTTAAACATATTCATCCCAGATGTTGGATTTTTAAAATACCGTGTTCAGTGATAGTGCCAAACACATTTTCTTATATCTAAGCCATATTTGATATACTCAGGATGTTGGCATTATACGGTAAATATTTAAATGTAATCCTTTCTTTAAGTTGCTCTGTCGTGTGTTAGCCATTATCATAATTCATTAAGCTCCATGGAGGGGCTGGTGCCAGAAGCGAGACCATAGCTGGGATTTACAGTCTGTTGAAATTGCAGATTAGAGGCAGATCAGGAATGGGAATGACATGGGTCATGCAAATGGGGCACCTGAGAGGATGACTGAGGACTCAGCAGTCTTATCAGAGGCTGGCAGCATCCTTGGCCTACAAAGACTGTAGGAACAATACCCAGATTTTTAAGGAAATCGTTCCGGAATCATGAAAAATAGAAGTGAAAGTGTTAGTCACTCAGTCGTGTCTGACTCTTTGTTGGACCTGCCATGTCCTCTGTCCATGGGATTCTCCAGGCAAGACTACTAGAATGGGTAGTCATTTCCTTCTTCAGGGGGTCTTCCCAACCCAGGGATCAATCTGGGTCTCCTGCATTGCAGGCACATTCTTTACCATCTCAGCCACCAGAGAAGCCCTTGGTAATCATGAAGAAGCCAGAAATGGTATTCTAGGCAAAGGTTTGTTGTGAGATCAGCAGGTTGAAAAGTGCAAAGGATTTTAAAATGTACAGAATGAATTGCATCCTTAATCACAAAATGTATGGCTTGGGGAGGTAACACATACTGAGACTTGGTGCCCTCAAATGCAAATGGGCATGATATCAGTTCAGTTCAGTTCAGTTCAGTCACTCAGTCGTGTCCAACTCTTTGAGACCCCATGAATCGCAGCATGCCAGGCCTCCCTGTCCATCGCCAACTCCCGGAGTTCACTCGGACTCACGTCCATCGAGTCAGTGATGCCTTCCAGCCATCTCATTCTCTGTCATCCCCTTCTCCTCCTGCCCCCAATACATATTATCAAGTAATTCTAAGGATGAAGGTGATTAATAAAGAATGCCTACCAAAGGTGAATTTATTATTATTTTAATATCTGTGGTGAACCTACATTTCAGGGTTTATAGAACAATCTTCATTTCCAATCCTGTATAATCCTCCTAACCTAATTCATAATTGTCAAACAATGAATCTCAATTTTCTATTGGAACAATATGGCATGCATGATAGATTAGTGAAAGTGTTGGACATTGAGTTAAGTATAATTTCACGATAAAAGCAATAAAAATGGCTATCATAAATCAAATAATGTTAAAATCAGGAAGTGGCATTTGGGGCACAAATTTAAAATGTTCTAAAATGTGTATTATAAGGAAGAAGGTAATGTGTAAAGAACAGGGGTCTCCAACGTGATAAATTGGTGCACATATGAGTGCAGCCACTTTAGTCGTGTCCGACTCTCTGTGACCCTGTGGACTGCAGCCCACCCTTCTCCTCTGTCCGTGAGATTCTCCAGGCAGGAATACTGGAATGGTTTGCCATGCTCTCCTCCAGGGGATTTTCCTGACCAAGGGATCGAAGCCACATCTCTTATGTCTCCTGCATTGACAGGCAGGTTTTTTTTTTTTTTTTTAAACCACTAGTGCTACCTGGAAAGCCTTTACAGGCTTCCTTTTGAGGCCAGTCCTTGGGATTTTCCCTGTCCAATCCACCTCACTCTCTCTTTGGCTGGTTCTTGCTGGCCAACTCGCTGGACTACAGTTGAGCATTTTGCTGTCATTGGGTGACTGGCTTCTTAATTGCTTATCACCAAAATCTCCACTGCTTTTGAGAAAGTTGTAAGACTTGAATCTAACTACATTCTGCCTTGAATCAAGGCAATTTATTTGGAGCGAGCTTCTGAGGAAATGGCAACCCACTCCAGTACTCTTGCCTGGAAGATCCCATGAACGAAAGAGCATTCTAGGCTACAGTCCATGGGGCTGCAAAGAGTTGGACACGACTGAGCAACTTCACACTCACACTCACTCACTCACTCTCTGATCTTCCCATTATGTTGTCCTCTCTCTCTCCCCCCCTGAGCAAAGTGCCTGAGACACTCCTCTGGAGTCGGGGGCTGGGAGAGTGGGCTGCTTCTCTTGGGCTGACATCCCGTCTCTCTGAGCTAGTCTCCAGGCGGTGGTGTCATCTGATCTTCTTGGCTCTCCGCTCCTGCTATGTGCCCTCCACCTCAGGAGGAACTGGATTACTGGCTATTGGAACCGCAGCTTTTTGCAACTGGGGTAGAGCCTCTGTCCTGTGAGGCTGGGTGGCAGGGGTAGAGGAAGAGAGTGTCCAGCCTCTTTTCAGCCTCTACAGGTTAGCAGGAATGGGACAGTAATGGTACTGACATTTTGTCTTTTAATACTGTAAGCTGTTTCAAACTTCATCTCTTTTAAAAATTGCATTGTTTTCTGCACGAGACAATTACTTCTTGCTAGCTATCTGTCAAGCAGGTGAGCAAAAATGTCAGCCGTAATTATGTTCACAGCTCCAGCTGTGGCATTTAGAGTAATCTGGAAAACACTCACTTTCCTAGGAGATATTATGTAACCAGGACTGAGATTCAACCTTGACTGACTGTCAGATTTTGTGCCACTGAAATTCAGCTACGAGTGTGAATTGATGATGGCGAACGTGTTGCTTTCTCCTGTGTCTATGAGAGGGAAGTTTCACGGAGCCTAACATTTATCAGATGAAGCTATTATCAGAGGAATCTATTTTTAGATCATGTTCATAGCTCAATAGTTGAGTTTTCAGGTTTTCTTGTTAATATTTTGTCTTCTGTTTTCACTAAGA
The DNA here is from genome assembly GCA_006410635.1 of Cephalophus harveyi. NCBI lineage: Eukaryota > Metazoa > Chordata > Mammalia > Artiodactyla > Bovidae > Cephalophus > Cephalophus harveyi. The sequence goes on from SJYT01053331.1 coordinate 431,627, forward strand.
AGTGTTTAAGGATGGTTTCCTTAAACTGAGAAAATCAGTGTGTCCTGTGAACATAAGCAATCTGGGGAACATCAGCAATTTGTTCATTCAGGTATTTACAGGTGATTTATTGAGTCTTTACTAGAGGGAAGTCCACATGCTAGGAACTGGGGATCTAGTTGTGAGTGAAACCCAGATATGACAGGACCCTAATGGAGCTCACAGGCTGGTGGGCAAAACAGACCTTAGTGAAAAAATATCACACAAACAAGAAATCTTTCTGAAAATATAGAAAGTCTGAGAGTTGGCTGGTTTGCATCTTCACACAAGATTTTTAACTTCCAGCTGTATCTTCTGTTGTAGTGTCAGATGACTTGAAATACCCCTCTTGGTTTCTGGTTGGTAACTCTTGGTTGCTAAACTAAACCTGAATATGGTAATATGTGTGATGTACGTAGAAAGTGCCTGGCATTTAGTAGGTGAGCTGCCTATGTCAGTTTTCTTCCAAGTCCTGTTGCCTTTGCCACGAGGGAAAGAAAAATAACATAATGTTCTATCTGAGATACTGCTTATCACTGACTATTCTAAAATTCTGCATGATGTCCAACTTCTCAACTTAGACATGTTTAACTTTGTCATGAAGAGGCCAATATGTATTTTATATTGCCCTCTGTGTTGGAAATGCCCAATTGCTTCATTTTAATGGAATTTGAGATGGATCTTCTTTCCCCAGGATTAAAGTGAGTTCCTGTAACAGTGTTCTTTGAACAGGAATTTATGCTTGAGAGTCAGTAGACATTTTGTGGGGAGTCATGAAATCTTTACAATAATTTAAACTTCTATATTGATACTATATCTATCTGTATCTCTATCTGACATCATTGTCATAATCTATCATCTGTCTATCTATAAATATGTATGTGAAAGTGTTAGATACGTGGTCGTGTCCAACTCTTTGCGACCCCCATGGACTGTAACCCACCAGGCTCCTCTGTTCATAGAATTCTTCAGGCAAGAATACTGGAGTGGGTTGCCATTCCCTTCTCCAGGGGTCCTCTCAACCCAGGGATTCTCCCAACCCATGGAATGAACTTGGGTCTCCTGCATTGTAGGCAGATTCTTCACTGTGAGCCACAGGAAGCCCATAAATATGTATATAAATATCAATAACCTCAGATATGCAGATGACACCACCCTTATGGCAGAAAGTGAAGAGGAACTGAAAAGCCTCTTGATGAAAGTAAAAGAGGAGAGTGAAAAAGTTGGTTTAAAGCTCAACATTCAGAAAACGAAGATCATGGCATCTGGTCCCATCACTTCATGGGAAATAGATGGAGAAACAGTGGAAACAGTGTGAGATTTTATTTTTTTTGGGCTCCAAGATCACTGCAGATGGTGATTGCAGCCATGAAATGAAAAGATGCTTACTCCTTGGAAGAAAAGTTATGACCAACCTAGATAGCATGTTCAAAAGCAGAGACATTACTTTGCCGACAAAGGTCTGTCTAGTCAAGGCTATGGTTTTTCCAGTAGTCATGTATGGATGTGAGAGTTGGACTGTGAAGAAAGCTGAGCACCGAGGAATTGATGCTTTTGAACTGTGGTGTTGGAGAAGACTCTTGAGAGTCCCTTGGACTGCAAGGAGATCCAACCAGTCCATTCTGAAGGAGATCAGCCCTGGGATTTCTTTGGAAGGAATGATGCTAAAGCTGAAACTCCAGTACTTTGGCCACTTCATGCGAAGGGTTGGCTCACTGGAAAAGACTCTGATGCTGGGAGGGATTGGGGGCAGGAGGAGAAGGGGACGAACGAGGATGAGATGGCTGGATGGCATCACCGACTCGATGAACGTGAGTCTGAGTGAACTCCAGGAGTTGGTGATGGACAGGGAGGCCTGACGTGCTGCAATTCATGGGGTCGCAAAGAGTTGGACACAACTGAGCAACTGAACTGAACTGTACTGATGACTATATCTATATCCATCTGTCCATTTGTCTTTATATCCTCGATCTTTCAGGTAACCTTGTCTTCATGACCACACTGAAGCCAAAAGATCAGCTAAATTTCTAAGCTTAAACTTTTAATGCATTTTCTCATGCAGGATCTATGGCTCTGTGGGTCTTTTATCTCTCTCTCCTTCCACCTAACATTCTTTTATCCTGGGCTTTGTTAACTTTTTCTGCGTGAGAATATTACTGCTTTGGGGAAAGAGTGTGTTTGTGTGTGTTTGGGCATTTCTGTACACACATTTCAGGTATGGATGTTACAGAACACATATTTGTTTACTGGATGAGTGTAGATTTTTTTTTTTAATATTGTGCTAGGGAAACATGACTGGTGGATCACACTGTTGAGTCTATGTTAGGACTAGCAGTCTAGACTTTGGGACATAAACTGTTAAAATCATCTGATTCAGCATGTAGAGCAAATACCTTGCTGGTTCATTTTCTGTTGAACAGAATGGATGATCTTTCCTATTCTGGCTGATCAACGGTGGATGTTAATCTTGAAGCCTCTCTTGCACAGAGGAGAGGATGGAGGTGTGAGAGGAGGTCTGGGGAGGGTAGAAATTTCCTCTGACTTTGGGGCTGGTGGATAGTTAAGCAGGGCCCTAGGCCACAGAGATGCATAAGGGCATTCCCAAGAGCAAGGGATCATTTTCGTCCAGTTGTTGGGACAAAACCAAGAAGCAGTGTAAAGGGGACTCGTCGGCTCGGGAAAGAGCCACATTAACGTAACCCATCACCCGGAAGTTATCACTTATTCCCGTTTGCCTACCTTGACTCGGGCAATCATTGATATGCTTTTGGTCTCTAGCAGTTTCACTTTGCTTAGAATTTCATGTAAGTAAAGTCATACAGAATGAATTACTTTGTATTTATTTTTCCCCTCATGCAGTGTAATAGTTTTGATATTTATCCATGTTGTTCTGGGCATTAATAATTTACTTCTTTTTATTGGTGAGCAGTAGTGTCTCCTGAATTGGCAGGTGGATTCTTTGCCACTGAACCACCTTGGAAGCCTCTTCCAGTACTGTATTGTAGCGCTTCCCTGGTGGCTCAGTGGTGAAGAATCTGCCTGCCAGTGCAGGAGATACAGGCTCGAATCCCTGGGCTGGGAATATACCCTGGAGAAGGAAATAGCAACCCACTTAGCATTTATGCCTGGGAAGTCCCATGGACAGAGGAACCTGGTGAACTGCTGAACATGGGGTTGCAAAAGAGTCGGACACAGCTTAGCGATGAAACAACAACAGCAACAAGTATTGTGTGATTATACAACAACTTTTTAATCTATTAAGCTATTCATGATGTTTAGCCTGTTTCCAATTGTTTGTGATTATGAATAAAACTGGTATGATTATTTATATAATCATAATTTATATAATCAATCAAGTTCTGCAATACATATTTTTATTTTGGGGGAAATTATTAGGTCATATGGTAAGCATCTATGAAATGTTATATGAAACTGTAAAACTGTTTCCCAAGGTTGCTCTATCATTTTTAAATTCCACTAGTAATGTATGAGAATTCAAGTGGTTCTATAGTTTGCAAATACTTATCAGTGTTGGCATTTTAAGTTTTGTCTTTTAAAATCTACTAATTATTAATTTTATTTAGCCATTCTAGTAGATATACAGGGATAGTTTGCATTTCCCTCCAAATTTCCACAGTTGACCAGGCCAAAGGAGACTCAAGTCATGATAATGTCAGGATGAAGAAAGGGCTATTATTGTATTTTGTAATCAGAGGATGATGAAATGTGTAACATATGGAATACAAAAAATAATGATTTTTTTTCTTAAAAATCAATATCAGGAGCAATATACTGTGGAACAGAGACTTAACCACTTCTTTTACTACCACACACACAGCTGAGCAGAAACTTGAGCATTTTGGCCACGAGAGAGTAATTGTACATATCGTGAGGCCAAATTCACCCTTCTTGGCCATGGGACTTTGGCACTGAAGCCAGAAAATTACTATTCCTCTTGGTTGCTGCTGTCACTCTAGAACATTCTGTGAGGTTTTCCTTGACTGTGGTTTCCAAGGTGCTGAAACTATAGAGATTCGGGGTCTATAATAACCTCACTACTCATTAAACAATAATTTAATAGCAGAGAAAGTTCAAGGGATTGTCAGCTCCCCTAAAAGTGTATACATTTCTTGCCAGTATTTTGCAAGAAGATTCTCAGAGCATTATTAAACATTGTACACAGAGTTTGGATGCACTATTATTATTATGCAGGATTTTAGTTGAAATGAAAACCAGATTCTGTCACCTCACTGGAGCTTTAGTGTATCCACTCTGGGATCACCAATTCTTCTTATTTATTTTTTTCTCTGTCCAATACCGGTGGAAACTCAATCCTTAGAAGACAATGTTTGGTGTAGCATTCCAAGTCTGACTTGGTTTAATGCACTGTGAGAAAACATTGTTGAAAATAAGATTCCCCAGGAAGGATTGCACCGTGAGGTTTTACATGCCAATTCAGATAGAACTCAGATTTTGCTGTACCTTCTTCTAATCTATCTTCATGTGATCGGAAGCTTACCCCTCAATCAGTTCAGTTCAGTTCAGTTCAGTCGCTCAGTCGTGTCCGACTCTTTGCGACCCCATGAATCGCAGCACGCCAGGCCTCCCTGTTCATCACCATCTCTCGGAGTTCACTCAGACTCACATCCATTGAGTCAGTGATGCCATCCAGCCATCTCATCCTCGGTCGTCCCCTTCTCCTCCTGCCCCCAATCCCTCCCAGCATCAGAGTCTTTTCCAATGAGTCAACTCTTCGCATGAGGTGGCCAAAGTACTGGAGTTGCAGCTTTAACTTTAAGCCAACTTTTTCACACTCCTCTTTCACTTTCATCAAGAGGCCTTTTAGCTCCTCTTCACTTTCTGCCATAAGGTTTCTGTAATTACCTACTGCGGGGTATTGAGAGCCTGTTTCACGTGAGTGGCTTCATCAGCACTCAGCCTCATCCTGCTTATCCTAAGAAATCTCACCCTGGAGAAATGAGCCTCCATCTCTGAAACCGGATCTCTAGTACCAGGTTCAGGTTTCCGCAGCCCAGCTGGGTCAAGGTCAAGGCTGGCAACCTGGGGAGCTGGGTAACAATAGGCAGAGATTGGAGCAAGGAAGAGGGAGGGGAAATGCTGAATGAACAGACCAGAGGCATGAACAAGCCTGTGAGTTTTGCACAGTGATTGGAAAAATCCTTTTGGCCTAAAGACACCTGGATTAGCAAGTAGAATGGGCCAGTTCAGTTCACTTCAGTTGCTCAACCGTGTTCGACTCTTTGTGACCCCGTGAATCACAGTACGCCAGGCCTCCCTGTCCATCACAAAGAATCCCGGAGTTTACCCAGACTCATGTCCATTGAGTCTGTGATGCCATCAAACCACTTCATCCTCTGTCATCCCCTTCTCCTCCTGCCTTCAATCTTTCCCAACATCAGGGTCTTTTCAAATGAGTCAGTTCTTCACATCCGGTGGCCAAAGTATTGGAGTTTCAGCTTCACCATTAGTCCTTCCAGTGAGCACTCAGGACTGATTTACTTTAGGATGGACTGACTGGATCTCCTTGCAGTCCAAGGGACTCTCAAGAGTCTTCTCCAACACCACAGTTCAAAAGCATTAGTTCTTCAGTGCTCAGCTTTCTTTATAGTCACAAAGAATCCCGGAGTTTACCCAGACTCATGTCCATTGAGTCTGTGATGCCATCAAACCACTTCATCCTCTGTCATCCCCTTCTCCTCCTGCCTTCAATCTTTCCCAACATCAGGGTCTTTTCAAATGAGTCAGTTCTTCACATCCGGTGGCCAAAGTATTGGAGTTTCAGCTTCACCATTAGTCCTTCCAGTGAGCACTCAGGACTGATTTACTTTAGGATGGACTGACTGGATCTCCTTGCAGTCCAAGGGACTCTCAAGAGTCTTCTCCAACACCACAGTTCAAAAGCATTAGTTCTTCAGTGCTCAGCTTTCTTTATAGTCCAACTCTCACATCCATACATGACTACTGGAAAAACCATAGCCTTGACTAGACAGACTTTTGTTGGCAAAGTAATGTCTCTGTTTTTTAATATACAGTCTAGGTTGGTCACAACTTTCTTCCCAAGGAGTAGGTGTCTTTTAATTTCCTGGCTGCAATCACCATCTGCAGTGATCTTGGAGCCCAAAAAGATAAAGTCAGCCACTGTTTCCACTGTTTTCCCATCTATTTGTCATGAAGTGATAGGACTGGATGCCATGATCTTAGTTTTCTGAATATTGAACTTTAAGCCAATTTTTTCACTCTCCTCTTTCACTTTCATCAAGAGGCTCTTCAGTTCTTCACTTTCTGCCATAAAGGTGGTATCATCTGCATATCTGATGCTATTGATATTTCTCCTGGCAATCTTGATTCCAGCTCATGCTTCATCCAGCCCAACATTTCTCATGATGTACTCTGCATAGAAGTTAAATAAGCAGGGTGACAATATGTAGCCTTTTTCTATTTGGAACCTGTCTGTTGTTCCATGTCCAGTTCTAACTGTTGTTTCCTGACCTGCATACAGATTTCTCAAGAGGCAGATCAGGTGGTCTGGTATTCCCATCTTTTTTAGAATTTTCCACAGTTTATTGTGATCCACACAGTCAAAGGCTTTGGCATAGTCAATAAAGCAGAAATAGATGCTTTTCTGGAACTCTCTTGCTTTTTCCATGATACAGCAGTTGTTGGCAATTTGATCTCTGGTTCCTCTGCCTTTTCTAAAGCCAGCTTGAACATCTGGAAGTTCACGGTTCACATATTGCTGAAGCCTGGCTTGGAGAATTTTGAGCATTACTTTACTAGTGTGTGAGATGAGTGCAATTGTGTGGTAGTTTGAGCATTCCTTGGCATTGCCTTTCTTTGGGATTGGAATGAAAACTGACCTTTTCCAGTTCTGTGGCCACTGCTGAGTTTCTAAATTTNTAGCATGTGAGATGAGTGCAATTGTGCGGTAATTGGAGCATTCTTTTGCATTGCCTTTCTTTGGAATTGGAATGAAAACGGACCTTTTCCAGTCCTGTGGCCACTGCTGAGTTTTCCAAATTTGCTGGCATATTGAGTGCAGCACTTTCACAGCATCATCTTTCAGGATTTGAAACAGCTCAACTGGAATTCCATCACCTCCACTAGCTTTGTTTGTAGTGATGCTTTCTAAGGCCCACTTGACTTCATATTCCAGGATGTCTGGCTCTAGGTGAGTGATCACACCATCGTGATTATCTGGGTCAGGAAGATCTTTTTGTACAGTTCTTCTGTTTATTCTTGCCACCACTTCTTAATACCTCCTGCTTCTGTTAGGTCCATACCATTTCTGTCCTTTATTGAGCCCATCTTTGCATGAAATTTTCCCTTGGTATCTATAATTTTCCTGAAGAGATCTCTAGTCTTTCCCATTCTGTTGTTTTCCTCTATTTCTTTGCATTGATCGCTGAGGAAGGCTTTCTTATCTCTCCTTGCTATTCTTTGGAACTCTGCATTCAAATGGGTATATCTTTCTTTTTCTTCTTTGCTTTTCATTTCTCTTCTTTTCACAGCTATTTGTAAGGCCTCCTCAGACAGCCATTTTGCTTTTTTGCATTTCTTTTGCTTGGGGATGTTCTTGATCCCTGTCTCTGGTACAGTGTCACAAACCTCCATCCATAGTTCATCAGGCACTCTGTCTATCAGTTCTAGTCCCTTAAATCTATTTCTCATTTCCACTGTATAATCATAAGGGATTTGATTTAGGTCATACCTGAATGGTCTAGTGGTTTTCCCTACTTTCTTCAATTTAATTCTGAATTTGGCAATAAGGAGTTCATGATCTGAGCCACAGTCAGCTCCCGGTCTTGTGTCTGCTAAATGTATAGAGCTTCTCCATCTTTGGCTGCAAAGAATATAATCAATCTGATTTTGGTGTTGGCCATCTGGTGATGTTTATGTATAGAGTCTTCTCTTGTGTTGTTGGAAGAGGGTGCTTGCTATGACCAGTGTGTTCTCTATTAATAGACAAAAGTCAATTAACCTTTGCCCTGCTTTATTTTGTACTCCAAGGCCAAATTTGCCTGTGACTCCAGGTGTTTCTTGACTTCCTACTTTTGCATTCCAGTCCCCTATAATGAAAAGGACATCTTTTTTTTGTGTTAGTTCTAAAACGTCTTGTAGGTCTTTGTAGAACCGTTCAACTTCAGCTTCTTCACCATTACTGGTCGGGGCATAGACTTGGCTTACCGTGATACTGAATGGTTTGCCTTGGAAATGAACAGAAATCATTCTGTCGTTTTTGAGATTGTATCCAAATACTGAATTTTGGACTGTTTTGTTGATTATGACGGCTACTCCATTCCTTCTCAGGGATTCTTGCTCACAATAGTAGATATAATGGTCATCTGAGTTAAATTCACCCGTTCCAGTCCACTTTAGTTCACTGATTCCTAAAATTCGATATTCACTCTTGCCATCTCTTGTTTGACCACTTCCAATTTGCCTTGATTCATGGACCTAACATTCCAGGTTCCTATGGGCCTAAAGGATGGACCAGACTAGGATGGTAACAGCAAGCCAGGAATCTGGGGGATTCACAGGAAAGAATCAAAGAATCTAAAGATCCACTTCCCACTCCACTCCTTCTGTCCCCAGTTTACAGGGTATGGCTCCAATGAAGTCTTAGACTCAGTGCTCTGCTCTGAAGGAGAAAGGGGTGGGTTTCAGGACCCTAGACAAACAAGATACGATGCCATCATCCCTTATCAGTGCTGGGATGTACCTTCTCTGAGCCTTGGTTTCTTCACCAGTAAAACAGAGATTATAATCACCAGTTACTATGAGGAATAAACAAGAATGCATGCAGAAGTGCTTTATAAACTATGAAAGAATGAACAAATATTAGTTAATATATAGAGACACCAGTCAAATGAGTCTTCATTGACACCACATCCACTGGGTTATCTTCTGGATGAAGTGACTAAAAGTCTAGAGATAAAAGCCTGCCTGACCTCATTCCTTCATGAAGACTAGACACACCCCAGGGGCACTGTCTCAAGAAGCCTCTTCCTGAGTGGACTCTGTGAGTGACCACCACACATGAGAACAAAGATTCTCAAATCCAGGTGTTTAGTCTCCCTGGAATGTGCAGATGTAAACTCAAGAAACAGTGCTTTGTATGGGAGTCAATGTATACTTCTTTTCATCTTAATGGCAACCTTAGCAAAAATTTTGGCAGTTGTAAAGATAAAAGTGTCCTCTTGTGGTAATAATTTTTAATGGAAATATATTTTCCTGTAATGAAACTGATTTCATATGAGCATTTTTTTAAAATAGGCCTGTGGACTCCTGGGACCCATGAATACATTTCTGAGGGATCCAAGGGTATTTTTTTTTTTCTCTTTAGAAGGATTATTTCCTTTATCCAAATTTTAGCAACACCGTGACACATCTGGGACAGTTTACTTCAGAATTTAGAAATAACAAACATATCTTGACTTTCTACTATGATTATTATTTTATTTTTCGGTGCAGTCCAAGTCTCTCTTCCCCAAAATATAGATTGTAACTCTCTCCTGTGAAAACTCAGAACCCCTCTTTAATTGAGGCGATCATTTCTTTGTAGACTGTGAAGTGTTAGTTGCTCAGTCATGTCCAACTCTTCGTGACTCCATGGACTGTAGCCTGCCTGGCTTCTCTGTCCATGGAATTTTCCTTGCAAGAATACTGGAGTGGGTAGCCATTCCTGTCTCCAGGGGATCTTCCCAACCCAGGGACTGAATCCGGGTTTCCTGCATTGCAGGCAGATTCTTTATCATTGAGCCAAGGGAAGCTGTGCCCCACAAGTATTTGCTACAGCCGTAGAAAATCAGTTATTGCAGTTATGGGCCCCAATCACAAGTCTAAAATCTTACTTAACTTTAGTGAAAGAAAGTCTTGATTCATTTAGTAGTTTGTGCAAGAAATGTGCATGAAGATACTCTCTTTAAACCCGATCCAGTTAGACTCTAGGCTTCCATGGGGTGATGATGGGAATGTAAAATGGAGTCTTTATTGGGCCCCAATATATAATTGGGGCCCAGTAAAGGTCTCAGATCTACACAATGCAGATCATTCTGGAAGGCTTTTCTGGGCCTCACCCATCAGGTAACACTGAGACGCTCTTGGTCCAACAGGCCCTGACTGCTGAGCCTGGAAGCTCTAACAGGTCCATGACACTTATAGCCCTGGACTCTTCACTGTGATCTTGAGCCCCTGGCCTGGGTTTAAGTTGTCTGACATCAACTTAAGCAATTGCTAAACAATACTAAGTGACCAGTATTTTCTTTGGAAGTGTGAGTATCTGTTCAGCAAATAGTGAGAGAGCTGACCAAGGACGTGCAGTTCTCATCTTCTCAGCAAAGGGTGACTGAGCTGGGTCCTTCCTACCCCTGCAGGGCTCACTGATGTGAATTCATCTGAGGCAGGACTGTAGCTCTCAGCTAACCCTGTGCTTTTCACCTCCAAAGGCCCTCTTCCTCCACCCCTTTCCTCACTCCCTTTCCAAAATACTATGTATACTCTCCATAATAAGTTTTAAGTGTGGTGAGACTAAATCTTTGACACTTAGAGGGTTCAATTTAGTATGTTTTATTTGATTCAGTTCATTCAAACTCTGAGCCCTACTCCTGCTAGGTTGAGTTTCAGGGGCGATTGGAATTCTTTCACTTTTTTGGCATTGCATAAGAAGATGCACCCATCCATTGTTAGAAGGGTTCTTAGTCTGTGGTCCATTGTAGTTAATATTAATATCTTGATGGTCCCAGGCGTTCTGGTTTTTCACGATTAGGCAGCTCAGCTCTGTGGTTCCTATGCTCTACTGAGGTCCTGGCAATCAGACCCAGCAGCCTTCATGACACCATTGTCCACTCCATCATCCCATCACTGCTTTGGGTTCTGAGGGAAAGAATTGACCAGGGGGCTCTATAATTTACAAGATCCCATGTCTGTACCCTTCCCAAGATCTAGGAATCTTTGCTTCTTTCTCCTGTTCTTTTCAATACATATCAACTCTCTTCCTCTTTAAAAAAAAATATGTTTATTTATTTGTCAGAGTTGGGTCTTAGTTGCAAAAGTAAAGTGAGAGTGTTAGTTGCTCAGTCATGTCTGAATCTTTGTGACCCCATGGAATGGAGCCCTACCCCACCCTCCCACCATCCCGCCCAGGCTACCCTGTCCATGGGATTTCTCAGGCAAGAATACTGGAGTGGGTTGTCATTTCCTTCTCCAGGGGATCATTTCCTTCTCCACTCAGGGATCAAACCCAGGTCTTCTACATTGCAAATAGATTCTTTACCACTGAGCCAGAGAAATCCATGTCACTAACAGTAAAGAACCTATGTGTCAATGCAGGAGACATAAGAGATGTGGGCTCAATTCCTTGATTGGGAAGATCTCCTGGAGGAGGAAATGGCAATCACTCCAGTATTCTACCTGGAAAATCCCATGGACAAAGGAGCTTGGTGGACTATGGTCCATAGGGTTGCAAAGAGTTGGACAAGTCTGAAGTAACTTAGCGTGAGCATGCATAATATGGGTCTTAGTTGCAGCTGCAGGATCTTTTGTTGTCATGAGGGCTCAGTAATTGTGGCACGTGGAGTCAGTTGCCCCAAGGCATGTGGAATCTTACTTGACCAGGATTGAACCCCTGTTCTCTGCATTGCAAGGCAGATTCCTAACCACTGGGCCACTAGGGAGGTCAACTCTTTTCCTTTTAACCAGTAAAGTTTGAGACAATCTACTTGGAAAGGAGTTTTTAAAAAGTAAAAACAAATAGCAATTTATATTCCAGGAAATTCTCCTGCTAGAGAATCCTAAGTAAAATGCTAGAGAGCTCCAAGCTTTGTTTTCATTTCAAGTATGTGAATGTGAAGGTTGAAAATAGATTACAACAAATACAAATGGGATAGTCTAATATATTATCCTGCACTCATTCATTTAGTCATTAAACAAATGTGTCCTGGGTACCTGCTCTGTGCCATCTGTGTGCTGTGCTTAGTCGCTCAGTCATGTTTAACTCTTTGCAACCCCATGGACTGCAGCTTGCCAGGCTCCCCTGTCCCGGGGGATTCTCCAGGCAAAAATACTGGAGTGGGTTGCCACGTCCTGCTCCAGGGAATCGTCTCAACCCAGGGACTGAACCCAGGTCTCCTGCATTGCAGGCAGATTCTTTACCATCTGGTCCACCAGGGAAGTCTGCTCTGTGCCAGAGACTTGGGTAAAAATAGTGAGGAGCACAGTGTAATGAGGAGACAGATAAGAGGTCATAAGGTTATCCTAAGATACATGGTCTACCTCATGGGAGGAACATGAAGTTTGGATTAGATTGCTCTGGGCTAGTGCCCTGACTTGGCTGCTTCCCAGGTATGTGGGCTTTGGGAAGCTCCTCCCCTGATTGATCCTGTCAAGCTGAGTGCTCTGCATGTCAGGTTCATAGGGGTTTTCATCCATGTGACTCTCATCTGTCACTGAAGGGATTGAAACTTTACCTCTACTTTTGTGATGCCTTTTTTCTTTCCTAGAAATGTATGGGAGACAATCTTTATACTCAGAGTTTTATTATCATTATCTCATCAACCTTGTTTAATTTGTATTTCCAAATTTTCTTTCTTTATTTTTTTTTTAAACTTTTTCTGATTTTTCTGTATAGCTGATTAACAATATTGAGATAGTTTCAGGAGGACAACAAAGGGACTCAGGCATACATATACATGTATCTATTCTCCCCCAAACACCCCTCCTATCCAAGCTGCCATGTAACATTGAGCAGAGTTCTCTGTGCTATACCTGGCTGCTTATCCATTTTACATACAGCAGTGCGGACATGTCCATCCCAAACTCTATTTCTTCCCCCAGTTCTTCCCACTTGGCAACCATGTTCTCTATGTCTATGAGTTTATTTCTGTTTTGTAAATAAGTTTGTATCTTCTTTTTAGATTCCACATATAAGGTACATCATATATTTCTCCTCTGTCTGTTAACTTAATTCAGTGTCACAATCTCTTGGTCCAACCATGTTGCTGCAAATGGCATTATTTCATTTTTTTGATGGCTGAGTAATATTCCATTGTGTATATATATATGACAAATGTTCTTTCTTGAAAGTTGTTTGTGGATGTCATTAAAGCTCATGAGTTTCTTCTTAGAAAAGAGAAAGAAGATCCAATTTCTGAATTAACTTTCTCTCCTCAGTTGTGGTTCTTATAGATATCACCTACAAGCAGACCAGACAAGTAGATGTTAAGCTTCCCTTTTCCAGACATCACCATCCACTGAGGGAGGAGGGAGCATGGACACAGCATGGTCCCCTGAAATCAGCAGACAGGGGCCAAGAGCTGAGCAGGGCCCGAGTCTTCCCTGAACTCCTGTGCTATTCCGCATTTGTACAGCATCCCTTGATACATCTGGTCTGTACTGTTCAGGCTAGAAACCTGGTCAGGTAAGGAAGACCCAAATTTTTGATAATAGCTGCCTCTTCTTGTGGTTCATGCATGCAAATAAGTGTGTGTATGGGTGGGGGGCACAGTTTAGATCTTGTTTTTTCAGCACCGTGCCCTATGTGGACTGCTTGTTTTTCTAAAGAAAAGTCTGTTTTGCCATGGCAATTCCATAACATATTTGGAGGTAATTGGAGATGCCGTAAGATAATGTTCCTTCAGGTAGAAAGTAATCATGATTATAGTGACAATAGTGACAAAGAATAGGGCAACTATTACATGCTGCCGAGTTTGGGATGCTTTACAAATGCCTTTTCTAAGATCCCCTTCAATCCTACAAGGGACCGACTTTATCATCTCTCTTTCGCAGGTGAAATGATCAAGGCTTATGGAGGTAATACGTCCAAGACCTCTTCAGCAAAATTTATTCTGGATTTGTCTGACCTCTAACTTCTCTATTATTTACAGTTTCCCATTCACTGTTCTCTAAAAATTGGAAATAGAGGACTTCTCAATTTTTTAAAAACTTATTTTGTATTGGGGGATGGCCAATTAACAAACAATGTTGTGACAATTTCAGGTGAACAGTGAAGTGACTCAACCATATATGTACATGAATCCAATCTCCCCCAAACCCCCCTCCCGTCTAGGCTGTCACATAATATTCCATGTGCTATACAGTAGGAAGGACATCTCAATTTTTAGAAAACATTTTATCTTGGAGTGTAGTTGATTAACCATGTTGTGTTACTTTCAGGTGGACAGCAAAGCATTGCAGTTATATATATACTTGTATTTACTTTTTTTCAAATTCTTTCCCATTTAGGTTGTTACATAGAATTAAGCAGAGTTCCCTTTGCTACACAGTAGGAACCTTGTTGCTTGACTATTTTAAATATACCAATGTGTACATGTCAATCCCAAACCCACTAACAGAAGGCATCTAAAATTGAAACACATATATAGTTATTGTCTTCTTTGCCTAGAACAGGAGAGATGCTTGAAAGCTTTGGGGGGAACTAGTGAAATGGCTCATTGCCTTGTGTTAAGCTCATGATCGTGTATATATATATATACACACAGTGTTAGGAAGGCAGTTCCCAGGGCAGAGGTGTGTGAGGGCAGAGGGCAAAGGTCAGGTGAGCGTGCATCATCTGTCTTCCTGTAGCATCCTGTCCTCATTACCTTGGCATTATAAGTCAGTCCTTTAAAAGTTACATATATTCTCCACTCAACTGTGAGGTTGTATTTAAATGAAGGATTTTGTCTTATTCCTCTTCGTAACCTCAACATCCAATACAACACCTCCTGGCACATTATAGATATTAAAGGACGTTTGCTGACATTAAGAAAAAAACATGGACTATCACAAAATCTGTATTTTCTTAATCAAAACAGTTCAGCATGGAGCATATCATTTGAACATATCTGTTATCACTTAGTCTTGCTCCTTTAGCCAGATCTATTAAATCTGTTCTGTTCTCCTACTGATTCAGAGCTTGAGTAATTTTCTGCTTCATCTATATCATAGAAACCCTTTTGAGCAACTTCTGACAAAGCATTCACCGTGAAAAATGTCTTAAAATATACTTGGGTTGCAAGGAGGAATTCCAGTTGCTGCTGCAATGTTGTTTCAGTTCTTTGCCAGTGGGGAGCTCTTCTCCAAACACATTTTTTGGCATCCTTGGAAGACAGCTGAGGCCACGTCTTCAACCTGGGCTTCTTAGTACCATCCTGATGGCCTCATTGCCAGCACAGTAGGGGGCGGGTTTCCCTGAGGACTCTCATGATCCAGAAGCATCCCTCCTCACAACCCTCTGTCTCGCTCTTCCCCAGCAAGCATCCTGGGTGCTAGCCACCCTGGACCAAGAGCGTCTTACTCTCAATTTCTTTTTGTTCTTCATGTAGTCAAAGTCTGATCATTCCTAAAGGTCCTGAGATCTGATTCCCAAGCTGTACTTTCATAGAGGCTTCTCTGTTCTTTCAGCTAGAAGTTCTCTCTCTGTTCTTTGAATGTCCCACATCAGTTGCCACCTCCATTGTCATGCATTTAGGTAAAATTATGTATACCGCCTTCCTTAATTAGGATACAGAGTATGTTTGAAAGAGGGAACTTTTCTGATTCATTCTGGGTCTGCTCCTTTTCATTGCATTCCAACCTTTTGCACAGAAAAGATAATTGATAAATGGCTTTATAAGAATTAAAGAGTGTGAGCACCTTGGCAGCATGTAGGGTATGGTACGGTTGAAAGAACATGTACTGGATCCAAATCTCAGGAATTCAGACTCCAGCTCCATCCTTTTTAAGGAATTTTGGGCACAGAAAATTTAAAACTTTTTTTCTTTTTCTTGAATAATGATATTAAAACATGCGTGCAGGGAAACTAAGTGTTTTTAGCTATTGAATCACCGCATTCAAGACGGGGGAGAATGAGTCCATGTATATGAATGGCTGAGTCCCTTTGCTGTTTACCTGAAACTATTACAAAAAAGATTGGTCTAATGGATGAACAGAAACTCTGATATTCCATTAGTTTTTGCCAGTGGTGTATGCTGCTCGGCCACTGATGTCTAGTGAGAAATGCTAGAAGCTCTTTTTCTATATTATTTTCCTCCCCCTCCAAAATGGAGCTCACAGACCTCCTCTCTTCTTTAGATATCATATCCCTAATCAATGTTTCCCCAAAGTGTTTCCTAAGAAGAATGCTAGTTTTATCACAGGAGTTGTTAGAAGAAGGGAAGGAGGAAGAGGGGAGGAGGAGGAAGGAGGGAGGAGGAGGAAGGAGGGAGGAGGAGAAGGATTAGAACGAGAAGAAGATGCAAATCAAATAAGTCATTTGACCAATAACCCTCTTTTTGATTTGAGTAACACCTATTGAGGAAACGCCATGGTAGAGAATCCACCTGCCACTGCAGGAGACCTGGGTTTGATCTCTGGGTTGGGAAGATCCCCTCGAGAAGGAAATGGCAGCCCACTCTAGTTCCCTTGCCTGGAAAATCCCATGGATGGAGGAGCCGGGTGGGGAGTCCATGGGCTTGCAAAGAGTCAGGCGTGACTTAGTGACTAAACAACAGTATCTATTGATATTAAAATCAGTTTAGAAGGCACTCTTCTATGTTTCAATCATTTTCAGCTACATAGAACCTCTTATCATTTGAATAGTTGCCTAAAAAACTCCCTAAAATATAGCAATTTTCAATATGAAAATTCCAGGTATGGGGGAAATCCTTTATATCTTTCTTTCCTGATGGCTGGCAACTCCTTGTGCAGTGACAGATGAAGTCGGTGCCTGGGTCTTGTAATCCTTCCAGTTCCACTGCTTGTACCACGTCCTTCTAGCACCTCTTTAGGATTGCATAGGTGAGGTTTTCAAGCCTTGTAATGGAACTAATGGTTTTTTCAAAGATCTTCCTAAAGATATATTCAAATCCTGCCTGAAATAGTAAATGGGGGCATAATGAGGGGCATTTATTTCTCAGTACTTAACTGCAGTGTTGCCTCTCTACACTCACAATTTATGACGAGTAA
This sequence comes from Cephalophus harveyi, assembly GCA_006410635.1. Taxonomy (NCBI): domain Eukaryota; kingdom Metazoa; phylum Chordata; class Mammalia; order Artiodactyla; family Bovidae; genus Cephalophus; species Cephalophus harveyi. Next base: position 448,607 of record SJYT01053331.1, read on the forward strand.
GGATTTTTTTGTGAGTGGAATGCATTACATTAGGAAAAAAAAATTAATGGCCATCTGTAAAAGTGAGGATGGCTGGCAAGTCAGTTATGCATGTTGTAATAAAAATGGTTTATTGGGCTATCGTGGTCAGACACAGGAGCCAACGCTGCAGACTCAGCTGGAGAACATGATTGGACTTAATATTATTTTGACTTACGCTGGAGTCTCTCTGAAACACTGTTCTTCTGACCCATTCTGAAGAGGTTTTCTCCTTTTGGACTGCTGGCCTTGGCCCAAAGATTTCTGGTTTGGAGCCCCAGGTTCCCATCTGCAAATGAAAGTTTGCATCAGACAAACTCTAAGGTCCCAGGCACACACCACTCATAGAATCTGAAATCCCTTCTTGGGGATAGTCCCAAAAGTCTAGTTAGCCTGTGTTCAACTCCACTTCAGTACTTGTAAGAACAATAAAGATGATGTATCTGCCATCTTTTGAAAATGCTTTGTTCCATAAAGTAAGGAAGTACATGGAAAGCAGGGACATGTGAAAATGACTAGTTGTCAGCCTGAAGAGGAGGCCACTGCCCAAACTGGAGACCGTCTGAGCATCGAAAACCTGGCAGATCATGACGGTACAGCTTATGTCACCACTGGATCAAGCGAGAATCTGCAAGTCCATACCGACATGTCAGTCAGGCCACTGGATCAAGCGAGAATCTATAAGTCCATACCAACATGTCAGACAGTCCGGAACACAGAGTGTGTACCATTCTCATCTTGATGATATTCACTTTGACCCTTGGTTGAGGAGGTGTTGGCCAGTTTTCCCACAACAAAGTTCCTATTTCTTTCCTTTGTAAAATTTACTGTATTGTGAAGAGGTACTTCGAGGTTTTTCCTCAACATTTTTTGCTTATAACTTTCTGGAAAACTCACCTCAGACTCCTTATACTGGACTGATTCATGTTACTCTGCATTCTACTTTTCTAGAAAGGTAACAGTTTATGCCTATTGTCTGATTAATATTCTAGAGCCCCTTTCACTCAAAAAAAAAAAAAAAGCCTCTGTTTTGGTGAAATATTTATTATTTGTCTGATCCATCCAGAAGGGCTAAGTTTGGATTCATAGTATACCACACACTATTGAGTATTGTGGTTTCTGCACAAACTTCAGCGCAGCTAACTAGGAAGCCTGAGACTTCAGGACATAACCCAGGGTTACTCTTTGTGTGTGTGTGTGTGGTGGGTTTAGGGGGGATCTCTAGCCCCATCTTGTTTCCATGGTTCCTCCTGAAGACAAATTAATTAGGCAAAGTGGGAATGAAGGAGAAAATGTAAAAAAAGGTGTCCATAGATAGATCTCTATACGGTTGAACTTCCCAGGTGGTGCTAGTGGTAAAGAACGTGCCTGCCAATTCGGGAGACATAGGAGACGTGGGGTTGATCCCTGAGTTGGAAAGAGCCTTCAGAGAAGGAAATGGCAACCCACTTTAGTATTCTTGCCTGGAAAACCCCATGGACAGAGGAGCCTGAAGGGCTACAGCCCATGGGATCACAGAGAGTCGAACATAATTGAAGTGACTGAGCACATATGTGATGGTTGAACTAGGGTTTGTGATTTTTTAAAATAAAACAAAGCAAAGACAAAACGAAAGCATGCTGAGGGATTGTGGGGAGAAGCGTGTATCTGGCATAAACCTTTGCATAGCTCCACCCTTGATCAGGGTACTGTGCGGACCACGGACCTTACCTGTGACCACGACTGGGGGAGAGGGTGGGGGCTTTAAGGCACACGTGGAGAATTCTAACTGAACACAGATGGAATCCAGGAGGGGTCTAGGAGCAAGCCCAGCCTGTGGGAGCACAGAGGGAGGGGCCCCTGGAGGAATCCGAGGGCTTGCAGCTCCCCGTTCTCAAGAAAGGCAGCCTCTTGGGAGTGGGGAGGACACAGAAGATGATCTGGCCACCAAGAGCCAGAGCCAGGAGTGGGTAGGGCCTTGAGAGTGAAGCCAGTACTGGGGCTCTGCGGGCACTGGGATGTACTGACAGCGTTGTTTGGAACGCGATGAGAAAAGGATAGACATGTCCTCTTAGACTTCTCAGAGTCATCTCCTTGTTTACCATTGAGGACCTCATTCTCACTTATAGGCTGAAGTGAAGTGAAGTGAAGTGGCTCAGTCGTGTCCAACTCTTTGCGATCCCATGGACTATAGTCCACCAGGCTCCTCCATCCATGGGATTTTCCAAGCAAGAGTACTGGAGTGGGTTGCCATTTCCTTCTCCAGGGGATCTTCCCCACCCAGGTATACCACCCAGGTCTCCCGCATAGTAGGCAGACACTTTATCATCTAAGCCACTAGGGAAGTCCTAGTGGCTGCTTACAGGTTGGGCTTCCATCATGGACAGGTAGCCCTGGACTCGGGTGGGTGGCCGTTGGCTGAATTAGCCAGTAGCACTCCCTCGACCCCATCCCCCTGACGCTTGCCCGGGGATGGGTGGAGCTGCGGCAGGGAAAGTTCGGGATTGAAAGTTTCTTCATTTCAGGATAACAGAAAGCCACCCTCCAAGGTTACCCCAGGCCACGGAAAGCCTAACCTCCTCCAGGCAGGGAGCCCAGACCTCTCCCTCATCCCTTCCCTCCACTCCTAATTCACTAGGCAGGGAGCCCTGGGGCGGGAATCAGCTTCAGATTCTGATCTCAAGTCAATGACTCATTCAACAACCTTGGAGAATCATTTTTATCCCAGCACGTCCTAGGTGTCAGCCAGGCTTTCACACCCATCCTGCACCCACACGTGTGTCTTAATCGCTACCATGTACCAGGTGCTGAGCTGGGTGTAGGGTATGCAGATGTCAGCACCTCAAAAAGGGGATGGGGCTTCCCTGGTGACTCAGTGGTAAAGAATCCTCCTGAAGACACACAATTCCAGGTCTGGGAAGATCCCACATGCCTTGGGGCAACTAAGCCCATGCGCCACAGCTAGCGAACCTGTGCTCTAGAGCCTGGGAACCACAACTACTGACCCCATGTGCTGCAGCTACTGAAGACTGGGCGCCCTGGAGCCAGTGCTGTGCAACAAGAGAAGCCACCGCAATGGAAAGCCTCTGCACCACAGTTAGAGAGTAACCCTCGCTCTCCACAACTACAGAAAGGCCTGCGCAGCAATGAAGACCCAGCAAAGCCAAAAAGAAACAAACAAAATAAAATTATCAAAGGAGAGAAAGAAATGGGACCCTTAGTGCTCACTCAGTTCCCTGGGTTGATGGTATTTACCTCCATCAGCCGGTTGTGGGAACCGGTATATAAATAGGGTAACTATTTTGCCCAGTGGTTTTTCCAGTGGTCGTGTATGGATGTGAGAACTGGACTGTGAAGAAAGCTGAGAGCCAAAGAATTGATGCTTTTGAATTGTGGTGTTGAAGAAGACTCTTGAGAGTCCCTTGAACTGCAAGGAGATCCAACCAGTCCATCCTAAAGGAGATCAGTCCTGGGTGGTCATTGGAAGGACTGATGCTGAAGCTGAAACTCCAATACTTTGACCACCTCACGTGAAGAGTTGACTCATTGGAAAAGACCCTGATGCTGGGAGGGATTAGGGGCAGAAGGAGAAAGGGACGACAGAGGATGAGATGGCTGGATGGCATCACTGACTCAATGGATGTGGGTTTGGGTGAACTCCGGGAGTTGGTGATGGACAGGGAAGCCTGGAGTGCTGCGATTCATGGGGTTGCAAAGAGTCGGACATAACTGAGCGACTGAACTGAACTGATTTTGCCCAAAGTCACACAGGAATATAGTAGACCAGAGATCTATGAACTAATCTGATTTAAAGCCTCAATTTCCTTTGCTTGAAAATTTTTGATAGTTAGACTAGATTGCTTCTAAGACTTTTGCCTCTCCAAAATTCTAGGATCCAGTTTTAATTCTGTGTAACAGCTTTATTCAGTTGCTGACTAATTTGATTATCTTTTCAACACACAGATGCTCAGCTATTGTACATTGGTTGTCCTCTTCTCTTTCCAAGATAGGATGTTTCATTGGTGGGCTGAAACATAGTAGCATAATCATTTCCATGTGATTAACCTTTTGAAGATGTGTTGAGGACAGATCAGTCTATAAGACAGAAAGTGGAAAGCTTTGTTCTTTAGCTTAGAGGCTGGTCTCTAGGGACTTGGTAAAGGAATTAGGAAACGGAGAATCACAGCTTCTCCCAATTTGTAAGTGAAACATAAGTCATTTTTTTCTCTAGTAAACCTTTGAAATGTTGCGGAGAACAACTAGAGAAAATCAAACTAGTTGATGAAAGGGTTTCAAGCCCCTTTTTTCAGATACAATATATGAACGTGTCATTGTGGGGAGGTTGTGGGGTGCAATCATTTTGGGTCTCTTGGGCTCACAAGCCAGATCTGTAAGGATCCAGATTGGACTTATTTGGCTTGAATAGACTTGAAACACACATGCTTAGAAGGAATGACATTCTCCTGTGCCTATATTTTCTCTCCTTCTCATGGCCGTGTATCTAGCTGCCTTGTTCCGGCCCTGATGCTGGGGGTTCGTTCATGTTGAAGTCCCACCACCCAGGGCAGTAGGTGATGTCCTGAGGTTGAGGACCAGAGGGAAAGCAGCAGAGCAGAAGATTACTGTGACCTTAGCCCCAGGTGCACTTTGACCCTCATTGGTTTGTCTTCTTGGTCCATTTAGTCAATGCTCTGAGCCTTGGTTGCCTTCTGATACACTGAGCAATAATCTTGCAGGATATCTGAGATTTAAAAATAAGGAACAATGGGAAAGAACCCAACCTACCGTGGGCACATAACTGCTGCTCCTTAAACAACAGCTGTCATGTCCGTGTTCACCTGTTCTTTACATTTGGTGACCACATTTCAAGTGCTGATGCCCATGCTTCTTTCAGGGGCTGCAGTGAGATGAAAGTGTTATTTATTTTTCTGGAAAGAAGGGCGTTCATCCCCTCACTCTGGTGGCTGAGAACAGACGGGGTTGCCTGGAGGATCCCTCTGATCCCTGCCCCTTTCTCGGTTCTGTGACCTCCTGGGGAGATGCCACTTCTCCCTGTAATGAAGAGATGTCTGGGTTCGCACCCCGTTTCTGGTCTGTACAGCATATGCATAATCAGCTCATTTTCTTCTGAGGCTCGTTGTTGGGAGGGGTGGGGAGAGTTGTTAATCCAGTTGCTTATGTATAACTCTCATCATACAGTCAATTACAGGACTCTTTGAAAGGCACTGCTGAACACATGTTTGGCTTAATCTGTTTTGACAGCAGCCAGGCCGGGGCTGAGATTCAGCGTGCTGCACAAAGGCGCGTCATTAGCGGGCTGGTCTCAGGGCACCGAAGTGTCCCTCTGTGTGCTCTAAGGGTGACGGGATTGATAAATGTCACCTCTTTATGAACTGCTCTGATCACCTCTAATGCCAGTTAAAAATAATAGGCTTTTGGAGACTATACCAGCCCAGGGCACAAGTGCGTGCTAAGTCGCTTCAGTCATGTCTGACTCTTTGTGACCCCTATGGACTGTAGCCCTTCAGGCTCCTCTCTCCATGGGATTCTCCAGGCAAGAATCCTGGACTGGGTTGCTGTGCCCTCCTCCAGGGGATCTTCCTGACCCAGGGATTGAACCTGTGTCTTTTATGTCTCTTGCATTGGTATGTGTATTCTTTACCACTAACACTACCTGGGAAGCCCACCAGCCCAGGGACCTTCCTCTAATTCATAACAATGGCAGGAACTGCCTCCAAACAGCCCAGTGGAGAGGAGAGGACAAGAGCTGGGTTCTGAAGTCAGGTCACTTGTTCAAGCACCAGTTACCCCACCTTCTAGCCTTGTGACTTGAGCAAATGAATAACCCCTTTGTGCTTCAGTTTCCTCATCGGTAAAGTAGCATCAGTGAGAGAATGATGGAGCCCATCTCAGGACTGAAGGGGATAAACATGAAACATCTGGCCCAGCACTTGGACCATCATAAGCCCTTAAAAAAGGTGAGGAGTTGTGTCCATTACCAAGGGCAGGGCAGACCACTGCTTCCTGAACATGAATGTCAACATGAGACTCACAAGCACTGAGAGGTTATTTCATGCCAGGATGTACTCCACACCTTTTACACGTAGTAACTTATGTGCTCCTAAGAAGGAAAGCTATGACCAACCTAGACAGCATATTAAAAAGCAGAGTGATCACTTTGCTGACAAAGATCCATATAGTCAAAGCTATGGCTTTTCCAGTAGTCATGTACATATGTGAGAGTTGGACCATAAAGAAGCCTGAGCACCCAAGAATTGATGCTTTTGAACTGTGGTGTTGGGGAAAACTCTTGAGAGACCCTTGGACTGCAAGGAGATCAAACCAGTCCACCCTAAAGGAAATCAGTCCTGAATATTCATTGGAAGGGCTGATGCTGAAGCTTAAGCTCCAATACTTTAGCCACCTGATGAGAAGAGCTGACTCGTTGACAAAGACTCTGATGTTGTGAAAGATTGAAGGCAGAAGCAGAACAGGGTGACAGAGAAGGAGATGGTTAGATAGCATTGCCGACTCAATGGACATGAATTTGAACAAACCCCAGGAGATGGTGAAGGACAGGGAAGCCTGGCAGTCCATAGGGTCGCAAAGATTCGGACACAACTGAGTGACTGAGCAACAACTCATTTTGATTTTCAGCAAATTTGATGAATAAAAATATTTCTCTTTCAAAATGGAGGAATCTGAGTGTTAGCAGAGTCTCACTGAGAACACTCATTTATCTGATGGCAAAGTCTACACCTGTGATCAGGGCTTGGAGAATATAGTTTAGTTTTTAAACTGCTGTCTTGTCATCATGCTCTGGACCAGTGATGCTATAACCCAGAAATTTGGCTGTTCTTCTGGAAACCAGAGTGTTGGAGACATGGGGACAAAGGAGAAAACTTCTTTTTCAATCTTTTACAACATAGAGATTGTTGACAGAAATAATCAATAAGCAATCTCTAGTGGAAATATAAAAGACTTATATTTGAGCCAAACTGAGAACTATAACCTGGGAGACACAGATTCAAGAAGCACTTGAATTGTGTTCCACTGGACTACAAATGCAGGAGACTGATCAAGGCTTCTCAGGTGGCACAGTAGTAGAGAACCTGCCTGCCAATGCAGGAGACATGGGTTTGATTCCTGGGTCAGGAAGATTCCTTGGAGGAGGGCATGGCAACCTACTCCAGTATTCTTGCCTGGAGAATCCCATGGACAGAGGATCTGGCAGACTACAGCCCATGGAGTGCACGAAGAGTCAGACACGCCTGAGCACACACACACACACAGATATCAAGGCAAAACCTACAAAATTACACAAGTTGTTTGTCAATAATTGTAATTGGAGCTGCAAGAAGAAGGGGTGCTTGCTAAGCAAGGACTGGGTTTGACACAGTTGCACAATTACCAGGGGAGACTCTGAGACCCTCAGGTTGCAGTTGCCAGCAGACCTTGTTCTGAGAATGGCTGGGGGTGTCCTTGAGCCTGACACTGTTCAGAAAAGACCTCGGGGTTCTCAGGGATGCAGGAATGCATCTGAAACCACACCCACCATGGCCACCCAGCTCCAGTATGGATGCTTGAACCACAGTGACTCCATTTTGATTTTTAAATGTTTTCTTTTCTTTAATGATTAAAGCAGATGTACAATGCATGTTTGATGAGCCCTAAGACAGGCTGTTCTGGTTAGCATAAAGTTCACGTTAAATCATGTATAAGCCGGAATGACTTCTCCATCCTTCAATATGTGAAAATTTCTTTCATCAAGACTAAGGCAGAACTTTGTGTTTCTGTATAGTCCTCTGACACACATGTGAAACACCAGATGCATGTAAGCTGCTAGATGAACATGTGTGGTCCTGGACCTGCAGGCGTGACACATGTGGGCCTCTTCTTTTCTTGCGCCTGATTTTTTTCAGACATGACTGTTTCTTCTTCTCTTTCCCCTCATTTTCATTGTTTTTCATCTTCTTTTAAATCAATGTCAATGTTTATCCATCTCTCTCTCAGTTTTGCTCTGGCCCTCTGCCCTGTAAGACAGAATGGTTGTTAAGACAGCAGAATGTTCCAGATCATCACTGTTCAAAGTGTACTGCAAAGACATTGACATCCCTCATTTGCTTATTAGAAATATGGAATCTCAGGCTCCCCTTCCAGTCCTATAGAGTCAGAATCTGCCTCCTAAATCTGACTCACTAAAGTCAGAGAGCCTCTGGGCTAGAAGGAACAGGAGCCTGGGCCTCTGGAGGCACTAGACCTGAATCCCACACTCCTACTGACCATCTGGGCTGCCCGGGAAAAATGCCTAACCTCCTGAAATTGTTTTCTAATTATAAAATGAACTTAATGATATCTTCTAAGAGTGTTGCAAGAACTGGTGATAATTAAAGTAGCTATATTGATTACTCTGTACTCAGTATTATATGAAATGTGGGATATCTGTATTGTTTTTCATTTCATTTTCACAACAAGGCTGTGAAGTAGGAGCTAGGTATATCTGAGCAATGAAAAAACTGAATTTGAGAGAGGGAAGTACTATGGTTTCAGCTTCTCTGTCTCTCTCGCTTGAGACAGGGCTTAACCTGAACAGAAAAGGACATGACTTCTGTAAACATCACAAAGCTCACGTGCCTCTGTGGACACCAGGCACACACCTTACCTATTGACTTACTTTGTTGAGGACTAAAAGACAAATAAAATTGCTTGTACAAGAAGTATATGGCATGATAATTTGATATATGTTGTAGAATGATTATCAAGATCAAAATAATTCAAATCCTATCATCTGACTTTATTACCATAATTGGCTTTTCTTCCACAGTCTTTTTATTACTATTATTATTTTGGGGCCATGCTGAATGGCATATGGGGTCTTAGTTCCCTGAAAGTTAAAGTGTTAGTTGCTTAGTTGTGTCTGACTCTTTGGGGACACCATGGACTATAGCCCACCAGACTCCACTGTCCATGGAATTCTCCAGGCAAGCGTACTGGAGTGGGTTGCCATTCCCTTCTCCAGGGTATTTTCCTGACCCAGGAAATGAACCTGAGTCTCCTGTTTTGCAGGCAGATTTTTTTTGTATTGTCTGAACCATCATGGAAGAGGGATCAAACTTTAGCCTCTTGCCGTGGAAGTACAGTATTAACCACTGGACCACCACGGAGGTCCTCCACACAGTCTTTAGAGCTACCCTCTATGAGTTCGACTTCCCTGGTGGCTCAGACGGTAAAGCGTCTGTCTACAATGTGGGAGACCTGGGTTCGATCCCTGGGCTGGAAAGTTCCCTGGAGAAGGAAATGGCACCCACTCCAGTACTCTTGCCTAGAAAATCCCATGGACGGAGGAGCCTGGTGTCCATGGGGTCCCAAAGAGTCAGACACAACTGAATGACTTCACTTTCATTTTCACTTTCTATGAGTTCACTAGGGCTGCAGTGGCAAAATCTCACAGACTGGGGACTTACACAGCGTGAATGTGCTTCCTCATAGTTCTGGAGGTCAGAGTTGGAGGCCAGGTGTCAGCAGGGTTGGTTCCTTTGGGGGCTGTGAGGAAGAATCTCTTCCAGGCCCCTCTCCTGGCTTCTGGTGCTTTACTGGTGGTCTCTGGTGGTCCTTGTGTCCATGGCTTGTAGATCCATCACCCAGAAGTCTCCTTAATGTGTGTGTGTGTGTGTCCAAATTTCTACTTTCATAAAAACCCCAGTGACATTGGGTTACGGCCCACCCTACTCCAGTATGACTTCATCAAACCAGTTATACCTATAAGAGCCTGTTTCCAAATAAGATCACATTCTGAGTCATCGGAAAACTTCAACACATGAGTAGTGTTTCAGCCTATGAACGCTTGCGCGCACGCCCGCTCCGTTGGTTCAGTCGTGTCTGACTCTTTGCAACCCCATGGACTGTAGCCCACCAGTCTCCTCTGTCCATGAGATTTTCCAGGCAAGAATCCTGGAGTGGGTTGCCATGCCCTCCACCAGGGGATCTTGCTGACCCAGGGATCAGATCAGCATTTCCTGTTGGAATCTTTACCCACTGAGCCACCTGGGAAGCCCCAGTGAATGTTTGGGGGACAAAATTCAACCCATAAGAGATCCTGTGCAATAGACTTTGGCGTGTATAATTTAAAGATGAAGATGATGAAACCTTGAAAAGAGTAATAATTTTCCAAGGTCATCTAGCTTGTAAATCTGACCTTAAAGCCTAAGCCCTCATCATAAGTCTTGTTATTTCTGAAGAGAGAGCAACTGTACCCCACCATGTTGATTTTCTGAGTCAGCCTAGAGAGTTTGGGGTGAATGTAGATTTTGAGGAGGCCGAGTCCTGGTGACCTGCCACCTGCCCTTCTTCCTTCAGCCTCATCTTTCATCTGTGTAGATATACTACTTGTTTATTAGCTGCTTCTGTTGCAATAAAGAGACAGTTAACATTTGCATCACAAATGGCTGACTCCAGGGGCTTTTAGTTTTCTGTAAAATTAAATTCTAGTGAAATCTCTCCTGCATTTTCTTAGCAGGGAGGTAAAAGGCCCACTTAGATGCTATTTGTGGGTTGCATTTTTAAATGAATGCAGCTGGGTATTTTGATTAACTGCATATTGAAATCCACTTATAACGAGTGAACCAAGACAATGAAAGGGCCTCAATGCTCCATTAAGATTATTTTCTGAAATTGTTCAAGTTACACAATTCAGTAGGATGTCACCGTGCTCTGGCGTCGCCTAGAAACAGGCACCGAGCCTATGACAGCGACATTTGCCAGCTCCAGGAGACAGTGCTGTCCAGGGTGAGATGTGCAGACCCTGGGTGCAGACCCAAGGGTGCTGCCTCATCCAGGTGAAAATATCCGTGGGACCAGATTTCGGGGCAATCCTTGAGGTGTACCAGGTGCTCAGCAAATTCTAAATAGAATCACCAATGCGGCTTCTCATAAAATGAAGCAGTTCCATGACTGAAATCAAGCTTTCCTTTAGAACACGCTCCCACCTTGAAAGAACTGTTTATTTCCTGTGGGTTTTCAGGGCCACCATGGAAACATTGCCTTGCCTTGAGATCTTGTCCCCTGGCCACTACAGCAGGCAATTCCTGGGAGGCACCTACTGACCCCACGCCCCTGAGGGCTCCCAGGCTGTGAGCTGATGTCAGGGCTTGGACAGGGAGGGAAGCAGTCCATATTCACCGGGCTGACTCGCCTGTGTCCGTGCTGCTATGAGCCAGAGGCCGGAGTCCCTGAGGTCACAGGACATACTGCAGTCTGCTGGGGTAGACAGACAGTGAACGTAAGTCAGCGTGATCACTGCTTTGATGACAGTGGTCCAGGTGCTGGGAGAGTCCTGTCGTCAAGGGAGCCGTGCCTGGGGAGAAAAGTAGTGGAGGACAGGGAGGCTGCCAGGCTCTGGTCCATGGGGTCGCAAAGGATCGGACACAACTGAGAGACTCAACAACAGAGAGTAAAGCAAGAGAAGGGTCCGTAAGAGAGCTCCATAAGGGTCCAGAGAGCTCCATAAGCAGAGAGAATAGAACAGGCACTCACAGGTTTTGGAGGAGTAAGTCGCAATGGATGGAGATTCAGCTCTGGAAGATGGCAAGCTACAAGGTTTACAAACATTTATCACCCCAGCAGAGGAAATACCATGGAGGGTCTTCAAGCCCAGCAGCTTGTTACTTACTTACCAGCATCAATAAAAACACATCCTCTCCGGGGGATGACCTGAGGCCAGGGTGACTGAGTCATACGGCTTCCAGACAAACAGAGATCTTGGGTCAAGATCATCCTTGGGTCTCCTCATCGTCCCCTCTGAGGCCCTCCTTTATAAAATCTGAAAATGCCAGATGCAGTGTAGGTAACAGGGAAGGTTTGAAGAAAGAGGCACTGTTCTTGAAGACTTAAAATGTATAGACAATTTTAGTATTTAAAGTTACTTTGAGAGTCTTTCAGTCAAATAACCGAACCAATTATTAACAGTCATTTTTGTCTTTGCCTGCATCCAATCCAACCTAATGCTTTTACTATTTGTCAAGTAGAAAGCATCCCAAGGCTGTGCATTCTGTTGTTAATATCTTTAGCTTAAAAATTATCCTTTTTTTTTAACCTCTCTTGATATAACATCAAACAAGTACCCAGACTTCCACAGGACATGACAATACTTTTGATGCTGTTTTGCCTTAATCTTTTCTCAGTCAGCCTGCTACAATAGAAAGAGTGTGGATTATGTAGTTAAGAAAACCGGATTAAAGCCATCATTTTCATAGTTAATATTTACCTTTGATACAGAAATTCATAAATTGAATCTCAGGGTCTACTCCTGGTCCTTCCTCATTTAATTATTGGGCTTCCAGACTTCTCCAACCCTTGTAAATCAACTGTAATCCCTAATGCTCATTGACTTAAGCTTTCTTAAAACTTTTTCAGTATTTCTGTCAGAATTTGAATGGGATAAGATCTTCTTAAAAATCATATATTCTTTATATATGGAATATAGAAAAATGGTACTGATAAGCCTGTTCTCAGGGCAGCAATGGAGATGCTGACATAGAAAACAGACTTGTGGGTAGAATGGGGGAAGGAAAGGGTGGGATGGATTGGGAGGGTAGCATTGAAATGTGTACTTTACTCTACCGTACGTAAGACAGATAGCCAGTGGGGATTTGCTATATGATGCAGGGAGCTCAAACCGGTGTTTTGTCAACCTAGAGGGGAGGGCTGGGGTAGAGGGTGGGACGGAGGCTCACGAGGGAGGGGACCTATGATTGATTCATGTCTACATATGGAAGAAACCAACAAAACATTGTAAAGCAATTATCCTCTAATTAAATAAATAAAAATCATATCTGCTTCGTGAGGATAGTAATAAATCTGGCTTTACACACTACCACTGCAGGGCCTTGAATGATGATAGTGCCTAGTACCTGGATAAATGAATGAATTAAATACTCTTTATATGCTGAGTTTTCTTCTTTTTTTATAATTGGCACCCCACTCCAGTACTCTTGCCTGGAAAATCCCACGGATAGAGGAGCTTGGTGGGCTGCAGTCCATGGGGTCGCTAAGAGTCGCACACGACTGAGCAACTTCACTTTCACTTTTCACTTTCATGCATTGGAGAAGGAAATGGCAACCCACCCCAGTATTCTTGCTTGGAGGATCCCAGGGACGGGAGAGCCTGGTGGGCTGCCGTCTATGGGGTCTCACAGGGTTGGATACGACTGAAGTGACTTATAATTATAGTTATTATTATTTTTGAGCTGTGCTGAGTCTTTTTGCCGAGTGTGGGTTTTCTCTTGTTGCAGCACCTGGGGCCACTCTCTGGTTCGGTGTGAGGGCTTCTCATTGTGAGGGCATCTTTTGTTTTGGAGCATGGGCTCTAGGAGCAAGAATAAGTGCTTCCCTGGTGGCTCTGCCACCAGGTAAAGAATCTGCCCGCAATGCAGGAGACCTGGGTTTGATCCCTGGGATGGGAAAATCCCTCGGAGTAGGGAAAGCCTACCCACTCCAGTATTCTTGCCTGGAGAATTCTGTGGACTGTATAGTCTGTGGGGTCACAAAGAGCCGGACACAACTGAGTGACTTTCACTTCACTTCATGGGCTTTAGGGCATGGGGACTTCAGTAGTTGTAGCTCGAAGGTTCCAGGGTGGTGCATGGGCTTCATTGCCCTGCAGAAAGTGGGATCTTCCTGGACTAGGGATTGAACCAGTGTCCCTTTCATTGTGAGATGCATTCTTAACCACTGGACCACCAGGGAAACCACAAGTTTTCTTCTTGAAATGTCTAGAATCTTGCCTGTTTGAAACCAATAGCAGCTTTTTTTTTTTTAATGAAAATAAATACGTTAGGTGCTGGGCTAGACCCTTCACATTCCTTATTTTGTTTAATCTGTATGATTTCTCCAGGCAGGTAGCTCAGTGGTTAAGGGCATAAGCCTTGGAGTCATGCTGTCTGCCTGAATCCCTGCTCTTGCTTAAGTCGCTGTGTGTTCCTGGGTAAGTTACTCAGGCTCTCTGTTTTCAGCTTCTCCTTGTGTGAATGTGGGACATGGATAGTAGCTTCTGCGTGGGGGGGGTCCCATTCTGTGATGAGGAGCGTGGTGGTCTCCTAACCAGCCCTTTATCTGGGGGCTGTTCTTGCAGCAGAGCTGCTGTTTCTCAGTCTGAATCCGCTGGATCCCTTCTTTCCCACAGTTCCGGGCTGCCCTGCCCCACATATTGTGTGTTTGTTCTAATTGCCCTCAGCTGCAACTCTTGTTGAGGCTCCCACCCCACTCTGCCTGCCTGGAGAACCAAAGGACCTGGGAGTTCAGGCCTTTAGGATGCGCTTAGACAGAGACCGGCAGATGCAGGGATCTGCTCGAGCCCTCTGGAGGAGACGCCCCCGCAGGGTCACACTCTGCCCTGAGGTTCTACCTTCACGTGGCTCCTTCTCTCCCATCTTGCTTCCTCCTCTGCCTTGCCAGTTTCTCCTGAGGGCACGTCTTCTGGAAGTCATCTGCCCAGGGTCTGCAGCTGGGAAGCCAGAGGAAGTGTTTCTTCTGTAACTATCCTCAAATGCCATTGTTGTGTCCCGTTAGGAGCACCAAAGCTAGTCTCTTTAGATGAGCCAGCAATTACTTGACAAGAACTTTTTGTCTTTCCCAAATCATCTAAAGCTAAGGGCTTTAAGCTTTTCTTCTTATAATTTTGTGATATTTCTGCACCACCTGTTGGAGGCTCTATTTTACACTGTCTTGCTGGAGGATGGCTGTTGGTTTCCTCTCTGTGTTGTCCTGCACCTGGAGGCGAGCGTCCTGTCTGAGCTCTGCATGATGCTGAAATTACAGCGGCCCAGGTCTGATCCTTGGCCTCAGTTCTTCATATGTTTGGACATATAGCTCAGTTATCCTGACTCATTTCCTTGTCTGTAAAATGAGGAAAATCGTACTTCCAGTCTTACTGACCTCAACCCTCTTTGTTATTTGTCAGTTTTTACTCTCACTTGTTAATTCCGTCTTGCCCTTTCATTTTGGGGGGTCTTTTTTTAAATCAAATTAATTTATTTATTTTGATTGGAGGCTAATTACTTTACAATATTGTAGTGATTTTTTGCCATACATTGACATGAATCAGCCATGGGTGTACATGTGTTCCCCATCCTGAACCCCCCCTCCCACCACCCTCCCCATCCCTTCCCTCAGGGTCATCCCAGTGCACCAGCTCTGAGTCCCCTGTCTCATGCATTGAACCTGGACTGGCGATCTATTTCACATATGGTAATATACATGTTTCTCATTTTCAGCTCTGGTTTCTCTTCTGAGATTTTTCTAAATTTACAGGCTGGGTAGGTGCCCCAGTAGAAAGATCTGGGGGTTGTATAGTTTTTTTTTTTTTTACTGAGTCCCCTGTCTCATGCATTGAACCTGGACTGGCGATCTATTTCACATATGGTAATATACATGTTTCTCATTTTCAGCTCTGGTTTCTCTTCTGAGATTTTTCTAAATTTACAGGCTGGGTAGGTGCCCCAGTAGAAAGATCTGGGGGTTGTATAGTTTTTTTTTTTTTTAATGACGGCAGTCATTCTTAATAATTCTTGAATGAACTTATTAATAAAAGTATGATGGTCTTAAAATGTAAGGATTGATACATTACTGAGCTAATAAGTCACCGTCATCACTGAGTGAAAATACTGCAGGTTGATTGAAGTATCAATAAAGCAGCTTTTCGCGATACTATGTTTGCTACCAATGAAACACTGCACCTTCCCATCCAATCTCAGCACTTTAGTTTTACACAGGATGTGTTTCTTCATATTCTGGGTGGAAATTTACAACAAATTATGGCTCATGACTCCTAGGGAATGTAGCAGAATCACCTCTTTGCAATGGCCTTTGTGACAGGGTGTTGTGGTTTAGTCCCTCAGTTGTGTCTGACTCTTTGTGACCCCATGGACTGTAGCCCACCAGGCTGCATTGGATTTCCCAGACAAGAATATTGGAGCAGGTTGTCATTTCCTCCTCCATGAGATCTTCCCCACCCAGGGACTGAACCTGCATCTCCTGCATTGGCAGGTGGATTCTTTACCCTGTGCAACCTAGAAAGACCGTATACCCAAACTGGCAACATAGAACCAACGTTCTTTAATGAAAAGACTTTAAGAAACTTTGAGCTGGGCCAAGGTCAGCACTTTCCTGGAAGCACTGGAAGCATTCATTACCCGTTGATCATTCTTCTGTTCTTTTAGCTCAGCTCGCTCTCTTCTCTCTGGGACAGTGCTTAGGATTCACAAAGACAGCTCCTCTTTCCTCCCTCAGACTTTTCCATCCATGCTAAACATCTCCAGATCTATAAGCTGTCTTTCATGAGCTGGTCTCTTTGCGTGTCTTTTAGGATCGGGAGATCAGAAGTGAATTAGAATTCTAGGTGCTTTTTACGTGGACAGGGGAAGAGGGGCCCCATTACCTTATATTTAAAGTGAGGTGGGCAGCTTGTTTTCCTTTTCTCCAGTCTGAATTATATTATTTAGTTATGGAAAATTTAGCTGCTTGCCAATCATTATCAGCCATGAAATCTGGACCTCTTTTTCTCATGACAAATAAAAACCCTGATTTTTTTTTTCATTGAGAGCTTAATGGCCTGGAGTATTGTAGGCACAAGGACATTTTGAGGGAGAGGAAAGCAAGTGAATTTTGTGCTTTACTCTAAAGCTGTACTTTTTTCTGATTTTATTAATGGAAGGTGATTATAGAAAATTTTAATGTCAGAAAGGTTTGAAAACCATTATGTTTCTCTGCAGATCTAAAGCTTTTCTGCTTAATGACTACTGTGGACTTGCATGGTCTGTCTCTGTCTGTCTCTCTCTCACACACGCTCCACATGCAACAGTGGAGAGTTGACTCTGCTTTCATTTGTCATGCCTTCTACAACTCCTGTATTGCTTTTAGGAGGTGCTCAGCATCTTACAGTACTCAGAAACGCTGACACAAAATACAAAGATGATCCAATTACACTTTCTGCAACTGCATTTCATTCTGCTAATGCTTACAAATTAAGGGCGTCTGTCGCTGCTTGCATGAGGCCATGCAGAAAGTGCCTCCGACCTCATGAATTTTAGAGTGTGTGCTCAAAGGAAACACAGAAACCAATCCAAAGGTAAGCAGCTGACACACAGCTCATAATCCCTGTCTAGCCGGTATGAAAATCTGCCTATGTGGGGAATGCAAAACCTAGTTACCAGGACCCGTGGAGTCTTGGGCCGTCAGGGGTGTTACTTTACCAGATCGGAGGCAGGGCTGTCCTAACGTGAAGTATTTAAAGAGGAATCACTTTTCTGGGTTGAAAAATATGCATGTGCTCAGCTCTTTTCAATCAGCACTGTTTTGGCCATTGTCCTTTGCGTTTAAAACTTTCAGCAAGTCTGTGGATGCCCTGGTATTCACTGCAATGTTGCGAGGTCAAGATTGTCCCCAGGATACAAATCGGGCTGTAGAGGCTGAGGGGTGACCCAGCCTGTGGGGTCCTCACCTGCTGGATGCTGCCAGCACGGAGGAGGGACTGTCGTGGGTTATCAGCAAAGATGGTCTAGTTGCCCTCATCCCTACATGTGCACTCAAAGGTTAGGGCAGCTTTGACCAATGGAATGTGCTAGAAGGGGTGCCTAGTGAGTCCCAGCTGAGGCCGCAGAGGATGAAGTTTCCACTTCTGCTCTCTTGGAAACCTTGAACCCTGCCTGGGTTTTCATGAAACTTTGACAAATAAAAACCCTGATTTTTTTTTTTCATTGAGAGCTTAATGGCCTGGAGTATTGTAGGCACAAGGACATTTTGAGGGAGAGGAAAGCAAGTGAATTTTGTGCTTTACTCTAAAGCTGTACTTTTTTCTGATTTTATTAATGGAAGGTGATTATAGAAAATTTTAATGTCAGAAAGGTTTGAAAACCATTATGTTTCTCTGCAGATCTAAAGCTTTTCTGCTTAATGACTACTGTGGACTTGCATGGTCTGTCTCTGTCTGTCTCTCTCTCACACACGCTCCACATGCAACAGTGGAGAGTTGACTCTGCTTTCATTTGTCATGCCTTCTACAACTCCTGTATTGCTTTTAGGAGGTGCTCAGCATCTTACAGTACTCAGAAACGCTGACACAAAATACAAAGATGATCCAATTACACTTTCTGCAACTGCATTTCATTCTGCTAATGCTTACAAATTAAGGGCGTCTGTCGCTGCTTGCATGAGGCCATGCAGAAAGTGCCTCCGACCTCATGAATTTTAGAGTGTGTGCTCAAAGGAAACACAGAAACCAATCC
The DNA here is from genome assembly GCA_006410635.1 of Cephalophus harveyi. NCBI lineage: Eukaryota > Metazoa > Chordata > Mammalia > Artiodactyla > Bovidae > Cephalophus > Cephalophus harveyi. The sequence goes on from SJYT01053331.1 coordinate 466,882, forward strand.
AAAGGTAAGCAGCTGACACACAGCTCATAATCCCTGTCTAGCCGGTATGAAAATCTGCCTATGTGGGGAATGCAAAACCTAGTTACCAGGACCCGTGGAGTCTTGGGCCGTCAGGGGTGTTACTTTACCAGATCGGAGGCAGGGCTGTCCTAACGTGAAGTATTTAAAGAGGAATCACTTTTCTGGGTTGAAAAATATGCATGTGCTCAGCTCTTTTCAATCAGCACTGTTTTGGCCATTGTCCTTTGCGTTTAAAACTTTCAGCAAGTCTGTGGATGCCCTGGTATTCACTGCAATGTTGCGAGGTCAAGATTGTCCCCAGGATACAAATCGGGCTGTAGAGGCTGAGGGGTGACCCAGCCTGTGGGGTCCTCACCTGCTGGATGCTGCCAGCACGGAGGAGGGACTGTCGTGGGTTATCAGCAAAGATGGTCTAGTTGCCCTCATCCCTACATGTGCACTCAAAGGTTAGGGCAGCTTTGACCAATGGAATGTGCTAGAAGGGGTGCCTAGTGAGTCCCAGCTGAGGCCGCAGAGGATGAAGTTTCCACTTCTGCTCTCTTGGAAACCTTGAACCCTGCCTGGGTTTTCATGAAACTACTGATCCCCATCCCTTTCTGTTAACTCCCCTCCCCACCCCGTCCCCAGCTGAACCCATTCAACCTACAGGAAAGTAACATAATAGAGCTCTGGCATTTTAGATACAGAGTCTAGGAGTATCTTCCGTCTCTGCCCCTTAGGATCTGTGATCTTGGTCAAATCTCTCAGATTTCCAAATTCTCAGTGTTCACATCTCTACAATGGGAATAACAGTGGGTGTGTGTTAAGTCGCTCCAGTCCTGTCCTACTCAGTGTGACGCTATGGACTGTAGCCCACCAGGCTCCTCCAGGGATCCTCCAGGCAGGAATACTGGAGTGGAGAGCCATCTCCGCTTCCAGGGGATCTTCCTGACCCAGGGATCGAACCCGAGTCTCTTAAGTCTCCTGCACTGACAGGCAGGCTCTTTACCGCTAGTGCTACTTTTACTGTTCTTGTTCAGTCACTGTGGCTCAGTCGTGTGCGACTCTTTGCAATCCCATGGACTGCAGCACGCCAGGCATCCCTGTCCATCACCAACTCTCGGAGCTTGCTCAAACTCATGTCCTTCGAGTCGGTGATGCCATCCAGCTATCTCACCTTCTGTCGTCCCCTTCTCCTCCTGACCTCAATCTTTCCCAGCATCAGGGTCTTTTCCATCGAGTCAGCTCTTCACATCAGGTGGCCCAAGTACTGGAGATTCAGCATCAGTCCTTCCAGTGAATATTCAGGGTTGATTTCCTTTAGGATTGGCAATATCCTTGCCTTGAAAACCCCATAAACTGTATGAAAAGACAAAAAACACCACCCAGGAAGCCCCTTTTATATGGACATATGTTTTCAACTCATTTGGGTAAATACCAAGGAGTTTGATTGATGAGTCATGAGTTAAAAGTATGTCAAATTTTATAAAAAAGCTGCCAAACTGTCTTCACAATTGCCTGTACCATTTTGCATTCCCACCAGAAATGAATGAGAGTTCCTGTTGCTCTGCATTCTAACCAGATTTGGTGTGTGATTTAGAGTTTGGCCATTCATGGAGGCATGTAGTGGTATCTCACTACAGTTTTAATTTACATTTCCCTAGTAACAAAAGATACGGAACATCTTATCATATACTTATTTGCCATCAGTATATCTTCTTTGGTGAGTTGTCTGTTCAGGTTTTTTGCCCATTTTCTAATCAGGTTGTTCATTATCTTATTATTTAATGAAGTCTTTGTATACTTTGGAAAACAGTTTTTTATGTCTTTCTTCAAATATCATATCCCGGTCTGTGGCTTGTCTTTTCATTCTCTTGATAATGTCTTTAGCAGAACAGAAGATTTTAATTTTAGTCAAGTCCAGCTTATCAATAATTTCTCTCATGGATTGTTGTGGCTTTGGTGTTTTCAGCTGAGGAAGCATCACTGTATCTAAGGTCATCTATCTATGCTTTCTCCTGTATTTTCTTCTAGGAATTTTAGTTTTGTGTTTTACATTTAGGTCCATTTTAAGTTAACTTTTGTGGCAGGTGTAAGATATTTGTCTAGATTCTTTTTTTTTTGGACATGTGAATGTCCAGTTATTTCAACATTATTTGTTGAAAAGCTGACTTTGCTCCACTGAATCCCCTTTTATCCTTTGTCAAAGATCAGTTCACCATATTCATATAAGTCTGCTTCTGAGTTCTTTCTGCATTTTGCTGGTCTATGTGCCTCCTCTTTCCTCTGACCACATCATTATGATTACTGTTACTTTATCATACTTCTTGAAGTTGGGTAGTGGTTGGTCTTCTGGCTTTATTCCTCTTCCATGTTGTATTGGCTATTCTGTGTCTTTTGCATCTCCATGTAAACTTTAGAGGGCTTCCCAAGTGGCACTAGTGGTAAAGAACCCACTGCCAATGCAGGTAGATCTAAGAAATGGGAGTTTGATCCCTGGGTCAGAAACATCTCCTAGAGGAGGGCATGGCAACCCCACTCCAGCATTCTTTCTTGGAGAATCCCATTGACAGAGGAGCCTGGCAGGTTGTCATCCATGGGGTCAGACACGACTGAAACAATTTAGCATGCAAGCACATAAACTCTAGAATCAGTTTGTTGGGTGCTATAACGTAACTGCTGCTGCTGCTGCTAAGTCGCTTCAGTTGTGTCTGACTCTGTGTGATCCCATAGATGGCAGCCCACCAGGCTCCCCCGTCCCTGGGATTCTCCAGGCAAGAACACTGGAGTGGGTTGCCATTTCCTTCTCCAATGCATGAAAGTGAAAACGAAAGTGAAGTCACTCAGTTGTGCCCAACCCTCAGCAACCCCATGGACCGCAGCCTGGCAGGCTCCTCCATCCATGGGATTTTCCAGGCAAGAGTACTGGAGTGGGGTGCCATTGCCTTCTCCGATAATGTAATTAACTGATATTTAAAATAAGATTGCATTAAATCGATAGGTCGATTGGAGAAAAACTGACATCTTGAGAATATTTAGTCTTCTTATCCATCAACATCGATCATCTCTCCACTTATTTGGCTCTCTGATTTATTTCATTATTCTTGTAATTATCCTCATACAGATTTTGTATTTAATTAGATGTATATCTAAATATTTAATTTTTGGTTGTTAATATAAGTGATATTGCATTTTAATACCAAATTCCACTTATTCATTGTTCATATTTAAAAAATGATTGATTATGGTATATTAATTTTATATTCTACAAAGCTTACTAATGTATAGTTTCAGAAGCCCTTTGTCTTTTCTTTCAGAATTCTACATAGATAATCATATCACATATGAAGAAAAGCAGGTTCATTTCTTGCTTCTTGATCTGTATTTCCTTTTCTTACTGCATTAGGGAGGACTTCAGTCTGAAGTTGGGAAGGAATTGTAAGACAGACATCCTTTCCTGGTTGCTGACCTTAGTGGGAAAACTTCTAACTTCTCACCATTAAGTCTGATGCTAGCTGTAGGTTCTTTGTAGCTGTTAGAATTGAGTTTTTACCTCTTCTGTGGTTTCCTCTTTATCAATTTTCTCCCTCCCCAGAAATGCATCTGTTTCTTCCATCTCAGATCTTTAAAAAAAAATTAAATTAAATTAATTAATTTATTTTTGGCTATGCCAGCACACGTGGGATCTTAGTTCTTTGACCAGGAGTTGAACCTTGGCCTCCTGCGTTGGAAATGCAGACCCTTAACCACTGGACTGCCAGGGAAGTCCCCCAAACCTTCCTTCACCGTAAAATCAGCCTGGACTCGCTCTGAAGCTTTCCCTACATCAGTACAATGAAACTCCAGCCTTCATGAAACTGAACTGTCCGTCAGTTAGACCTGGTTGGCCCAGCGATCACTGGACTGATGAGCCCGGGGTCCATTCTGAGCCACATTGTGAAGCAGGGGTTGCATTCCTTCAAGCCCACTCACAGTGTACTTACCCATGATGTCCATTTTTACAAATAGAACTCCATTGTGGATAAATGGAACCTTTCTGCTTACCAGAATATTTAATTAATCCAATTACCCATTTCCAACCTATGGAAGATGAATAGAAGGTTTTCTTGTAGTTGAGTCAAGTGTTTTATTTATTCAGCCATCTGTTCCAGTAAGAGCAAGCCCCGTGAAGCCTGCACAACGTTGACACTGCTGCCAGTTTCTTCAGCTCTGGCTATTTGCTTTCAAAGTGGTGGCAACAGAAGCCTGAGCTATAGGAGAAAAAAAAAAAAAGAATGGCGAAACCTGTGGCCGTCTCCCTCTGTCACTGTTGGTGTTGTGCGTGTGAGTTTTTATCACAGAAAGGAAAATGATTTTCAGATATTTATGGGTACCTAAGGAATTAGAGCGCACAGAGAATTTGAAAATACTTTTGCCAGCGCTGTCCTAGTTGAGGCTAAGATGAACCAGCACGTGTCGCCTAGTAATTCATCAACTCAGCACTTTATTTTTAACATGTTGGGGACAATCTAGGGGTCTGGAAAAGTCAGAACCCGAGTGACATGGCTCAGATCTCAGTTCTTGAGCTCTCCTCTTTTGACTTGCTTTCTTAATAGTTTTCTTTCTTACTTAAAAAAAATAAATGGAGGGAGATGGTTTCTCTGAACACATTCTTGCTACATTTTGTTTCCATTTTTTTCTTATTTTGACACTTTCAAGGGGGCTACTTTGGTGTTGCCTGGATTTGTCACATCATTGTGAGTAAGTCTTTTATTTCCAAATGGCTACAGCAGAGCGCCGCCCCCCCCTTCCCCCGCCCAGCACCCTCCCCCACCACTCAGAACAGGTTTGTGGGCCAGTGCAAACTAGTCTGTCAGTCCAGTGGGCACTTTTTCCTGATATGATTAATGAATTATACATGTTTTGTATTTCAGCCATTCCCAAATTCACTCAGCTCTGGGGGGCTCTGTGGACTCAAAATTGGTTTGGTTAATAGCCCGGCAATTTTCTTGAATAGCTCTATGAAAAAACCCCATAAAGGTAAAAAAAAAAAAATTTTTTTTTCCTATTAACACTTCAAAAAACCCAATTAATTGACTCAAAGTGCCTCAGGGAGGAGAATCTTTTCCCAATTATAACAAGCTGTGTTTTGAATAGGAATTTAAATCTTATTATGTTTTTTTCCTGTAGAAACTTGAAGGTGAGGTTGCTCTCCCAGATCCCATATTTCTTTCACAGGCTGAAAATATAAACAAATCCAATGAGATTCATATGCACAGCCTGGAGCATGGGGGACTAGGTCAGAGACTTGGGAGAGGCACGGGGAAAGAGAAGAGGAGGGAGAGAAGGGGTTCCGGGAGGGGGAGAGAGAGTCAGAGACCCGCCCACCATCTGCCCCCAGCCCTCTACCAGCGACTTTGCACACTACACCCAGCTTAACTGCAAACCAGCGACTGTGCCATAGAGACTGAAGACTCTTTAAGCCAGGTCCAGTGAGCAGGAAAGAAGGGGCCCCTGTGCATGTTATCCTACATCTTTGAGCAGGAGGGACCAGGAAACTCGCCTGTGGCTTTATCTGCTTTCTCTCTCACAGTGAAGCGCATCCTACCTAAGGAAACAAAAAACGCGGATGAATCCCACCTAATAAGCCAGCTACTTTGTGTGTGGGGGGCGGAGATGGGGAGGGAAATAAAAGCCAAAATTTAGTAGGTATTATTTCAAAAGGAGATTTTGCTTTCTGCCTCATTTTTATGTTGAAAAGCAGGGGGAAAAAAAACCACAGGGCACATGCCCCACCCCCGTTCCTTGAATTCTGGGCTTTGTGTCTCTCGATTGCTGGGGGATGGACTTGTCAGGGAGAGGAGCACAGCTGGTCTGGGTGGGTGAGCTGGAGTGGGGGGCGTTGGAGGGGGCTGGCTGTTAACCCCACAATTGCCAGAGGGCTGAGAGTTCAAGCCAGAGATACAAATCTTGTCAATATCCTTAGAATCAGCTAAAGCGGGGAACACGGGCACGGTCTATCCAGAATGATTTTTTACCTGTGAAATTAATTACATTTCTGTTTTTAAATCCAGTATTTGATTATTATGTAAGACTACAAAAAAACAGGAAAGGCAAGAGAAAAAAGCCCCATAATTCTACTATTCATTGGCAACTGTTATTTATGATGGTTAATGTAATTATCATTGATTATATTTAATAATATAGATAATTTAGGGAACACTGTGCTGGTACTCCAGAGAGTTAACCTATGCTTCCTACAACTGTTCTAGAATATTTGATTAGTTTCTTCATTTGAACAACAAGGAAACCTTTCACATATTCCTTTCAAGTTCCCTTTTGCTGTGGGTACTTAAGTATACCTGGGTTACATTTGTGCAGTCTTCTTCTCCCACTTGACAATGTGAAAAACTCCATATTTCTACAAACCGCATTTTTAAATTACATAACTGTAGAACATCATGAGATACTTAGCCATTCTCTATTTTTAGCTAATTATATATTTGCAGAATTTTTTTTCTCATAAATAAGATAGTACTATGGATATTTTTTGGCACAAAGCTAATTATTCCTTAGGCCAGATTGCCAGAAGTTTCTCAGTCATTAGGGGCTGTTGAGGCTCTTGACACATATGTCAGTTAGTTATGGAGAACAATTATAGCAGGCCACCTCTGCGGGTGTCCAAGGAAACCATGGTCCATGAATAACCTTGCCAGCACTGAACACAGGCCCTTTGCTCAGGTGATCATGGCATTTCTAAGCCAGATGCATGCATTTGATTTGCTCCAACCCACCCAGGTTGCAGGAAACCCCCTTAGCTAGTGCAAAAAATTCTGAGGTTTAACTGGTCATTATTTCCCAGAAAGTGCTCTCTGCAAGTTGGGTGACTTTTTTCTATAGTTTTATGTGTTTTAAGTATTGCATTTTTAAACATTCTTATGCATTTCAAGGTAGACAGTGAATGTGTTTTCTATTCCACAAAAGGGAAACAGACATTGTAAAATGCTTCTTTGATTTACCCCCCCTCTCATCCTAAATGTGGGCATGAACATTTAGGAGTTCATGGCTTACCCACAAGTATCTGTATGATCATTATTTTATTTTCTGGAGGAAAGAAATTTCATTAGGGTTTCATCTATGACAAGAAGAATAACAGATGAAATTTTACATCCATCTTCCTTGTTGAACATTCCAAGGTGGAATGTTGATATTCTGGTAGGTTTGTGGGCACCTAGATATCAGTGATGAGCCGAAGGTATGCTTGTTTGTGCCAGTGAAGATTCTTGGGAAGCCGTGTGGGTTTGGGGATGCTATGGTGGATCTGGGGCTATCGTGGTGGGTCTGGGGAAACTAGTTAGGTTGGGGAGCTAAGATACATTTCTCTTTCTGTAAAGTAAAATTTCAAAGCTAAGTAGTTAATGATTTTGCAAATAAGTTCTTAGAAAGCAAATGAAGAAAGAGAAAGGGAAAACACGCTCTCTCAACATCAGCTTGTGTGTGCGTGTTCAGTCGCTTCACTTGTGCCGAGCGTTTTGTGACGTTAAAGACTGTAGCTCACCAGGCTCCCCTTCCACAGGATTCTGCAGGCAAGAATACTGGAGTAGATTGCCATGCCCTCCTCCAGGGGATCTTCCCAACCCAGGGATCAGACCCCTGTCTCTTGTGTCTTCTGCATTGCAGGTAGATTCTTTACCCACTGAGTCACTTAGGAATCCCCAGCACCAGTTTGTTAGTTGTTGCTGTTTAAACACTCCGTGTGTCCGACTCTTTGCCATCCCATGGAGCACACCAGGCTTCCCTGTCCTTCACTATCTCCCTGAGTTTGCTCAAACTCGTGTCCATTGAGTCAGTGATGTCATCCAACCACCTCAACCATCCACATCTCTTAAGTCTCCTGCATTGGCAGGCAGGTTCTTTATCACTAACGCTACTTTTGCTGTTTTTGTTCAGTCACTCAGTCTCGTGTCCGACTCTTTGTGACCCCATGGACTGCAGCACTCCAGGCTTCCCTGTCTTTCACCATCTCCTGGGGTTTGCTCAAACTCATGTCCATTGAGTCAGTGATGCTATCCAACCATCTTACTCTCTGTCGGCCCCTTCTCCTCCTGCCTTCAGTCTTTCCCAGCATCAGGGTCTTTTCCAATGAGTTGGCTCTTTGCATCAGGTGGCCAAAATACTATAGCTTCAGCTTCAGCATCAGTCCTTCCAATGAACATTCAGGGTTGATTTCCTTTAGCATTGACTAGTTTGTTAGTAAAGGTATCTTACTGCCAGGGCTTTGTTTTGTTTGGTTTCTTTCTCTCACAGAACAGCTGGAGCATTTTTCCCTTTTCTGGGTCCTGTTTCGGTAATCCTGGAAGGTTGTTCAGCACTAGCCCTAAATAATCTATTTCTATTAGAATCAATTTTCTTTAACCTGCTTTGAATATTCTGAATTGTCTTCCAAACTCCAGTCTGATATTTCATTTATCTTGCGGTAAGTATAGTGGCAACAGCTTGCTTGAGAATCTGTGTTCCAGTCCCTATGTCAGCAATTCGTTTTTTCTTTGGGGCTTTGGTTTTCTAGATTTTTCCAAGCTTGGCCAACCATGTGAGTTGGCTGTTAAAAATACAGCTATAAGACCATTTTCCAGGAAAAGCTGTTTAGTGATTCTGGACAGGATGTTTGAGCACATGAATCTGTCAGATGATTACCAAACTTTGGGAATTGCAGACCAAAGAGACTGTGGCATAGCTGTGGTGTGGGCTTCCCGTGGATTTATTAGAGACGCAGAATATTGGGTCCCAACCCCAGACCCACTGAACCAGAAAATGCACTTTTACAGGATCCCAGGTGATTTATAGAACAGGGAATTTCGAGAGGCATGGGGCTAGATGAGCTCTAAATTCTCTTCCATCTCAAAAATGCAGTAATTCTGAGCTTTCCTTCCATATTCTGATTCTATTTCCAGCTCTTTTCCTATTCTTTTTTCCTTGATATGCTGAAGAAAAATTTCTCTGTGTTAGGTAGATATTCTATTTGGTGAATTTCCAGTTTGTCTGCAAGAGGTTTTGTATGTCAAGAGGAATTGGGACTCAAGGAGTTAAACACAAAACACATTACCATAAGACAGCTGCCAAGGCATCACATTCTGAAATCTGATAAATGAAAAATGGGCATGGTATCAAATTTAATCACATTTGTATTCAGATGTTGTTGAGAGCAGACACTGATTTATGAACTAGCAACAGACACCAGATTTCCTGCCTATGTTACATACATATGAATGGGTGGACGGATGGATAGATAAACAGACAGTGAAATTATGTTGCAAATTACACAGCACCAGACGTGTTTATAACCTAGATCTCATCAAACTGATATTAAAAAATACTACAGATATATTTTTTTCTTGGGCAGTGGCTGTTGGTTTGCTTTCACCCTGAAAAACAGATTGTTTTCAAAGCATAGTCTTGCTTCAGTGTGTGCAAGGTTGAAAATGCTTCTGCTCAGCTCCGTGGCTGGATATTATTTGTTCATCGAGAATATCCTTGATGAGATGGAAAGGGAGAGGGGGGTGCTCAAACCATTGCTGCCTTCTGTTGCACACACCCCTTCTCCCCCACAACTTCATGAAATGTCCCCAGTGCAAAGAGCGGCCAGTACATCTGGGACTCCATTGCTCAGATCGAGGCTTTCAGAGGAGCTGTGTGGTGCTGACCTGGAGGAGGACATGGCAACTCACTCCAGTGTTCTTGTCTGGAAAAATTTCATGGACAGAGGACCTTGGTGGGCTACAGTCCATGTGGTTTGCAAGCAGCCAAACATGACTGAGCATCTGTCAGCAGCAGCAGTGAGGTGCTGAGGTGCAAGGGGGAGAACATTCAACTGGGATTAGTAATGAAGAAGGTAAACAACTTCTCAGCCAAGCGACATAGGAAGGGCTAGGTTCAGTGTTTCTGTCACACTGACAATTTCAAAAAAATAAATCATTTGAATCATAAGACTCTCTACTTTACAACAGGTCACTGTTCAGGCTCACCAAAGACATCTAGCCCTCTTTGAAGTGATTTCTTGGCCATGCCCTCTACCTAGGCCTCTGCTTTTCAGAGACTTATCCTCAAATATGGCAAGTCTGGACAAATATGATTCATCATTCAGTGGTCACACAGATACATTAATTCACTTTCCACACATTTTTACCAAGACCCTATCTTGTGTTGTGCATAGGAAAAATAGAAGTAGATGACCCCTCAATTGACACTGGAAAAAAAAAATCAGGTCAAATGAACTTTTTTCCAGGGCAGGAATAGAAACACCGATGCAGAGAAAGGACATGTGGACACAGGGCAGAGGAAGGAGAGGGTGGGATGAGTTGGGAGATTAGCATTGTTACATATAAATATCACAACCCAGCTGAACTTCCTGTGTTATATAGTACGTTCCCACTAAATATCTATTTTACACATGGTAGTGTATAAATATATATATATGGTGACCTAGAGGGATGGGATGGGGTTGGAGTAGGGAGACACAAGAGGGAGTAGATATATGTGTGTATACACACACACACACACACACACACACATATGCAGCTGCCTCATTTCATTGTACAGCAGAAACTAACACAATGCTGTAAAGCAGCTAGACACCACTTATATAAAAAAAAAGCAGCTCAGGAGCTACAGATAAGTCAGATAAATATAGGCAGTTTCAATATAATTAAGAAGAGTAATTGAATTTGGCACAGAGAGCTAGATTAGCCCAGAGATCATATGCAGCTGCCTCATTTCATTATACAGCAGAAACTAACACAATGCTGTAAAGCAGCTAGACACCACTTATATAAAAAAAAAAGCAGCTCAGGAGCTACAGATAAGTCAGATAAATATAGACAGTTTCAATATAATTAAGAAGAGTAATTGAATTTGGCACAGAGAGCTAGATTAGCCCAGAGAAAAGTGAAAGTGAAAGTGAAGTCGCTCAGTCGTGTCCAACTCTTTGCAAGCCAGTGGACTGTAGCTTACCATGCTCCTCTGTCCATGGGATTTTTGACACCTAAATCAGACTAGGAAGGTGCCAGCCAAGGGTTCCTGGAAGAGGTGGCACTGAGTGGAGTCCCAGAGAAGGAGCCACTTCCCACTGATCCTTGGAGACAGGAGGGTGGGGATTGCTGGTGGAGAAACACTGAGGGACAAGGTATTCCCAGGGTTGGAAACCATGGAGGTTGGGAGAGCATAGCGGTCAGGGAACAGCAAGCAATTGCAATACAACTCAAGTAGCAATACAACTCAAGTAACATCGTGCTCCGGCTGCTACGAGACAGGGTGAAAAGATGACAAAGAAACCATTACTACAATGTGACCTCGAGGTGTTCAGATCCACCCTGGGGAGAAAATCACATCATCACCACCTGAACAAATGGACAGGTGTCATGGGAAAACTAAACAATGGGAAGCGTTCAGAGACTCGAGTGCAATGAGGACTTCAACTGACAAGGAGTGTTTTGAGAAAAGGACATGAATTTGAGTAGTTTCAGGTCTGGATATGGAAGATAGTCAGGACCAAATGGCTGATGGAGAAAAGATTTTTAAAAAAGGGACCACTCCATGGAATTCTATGCAGGCGATGATGCTCTTTACTGAGAGAACATCCAGAAGAAGGGGTTTGCTTTGTTAATTTGATTTGCTTTGGATGGAAGTGGGGGGAACACAGGGTACTCCTTTGCTGTGGGTGGAAGTGACATTAATTGAAACCTCAGCTTTCCTGAGGAGCTTGTCCTAACATCTGAGCTAGAAAGCAACCTCCTTCTGTGTGCCTCTAGGAAACAGAGTGGATATTACCTGTTGAGAACCCATTACTACTCTGAACTTGGTTCTGTTTTCATGTGCTGTCTCTTCTTCTTAATGAAATTATCTCTTCTAGAGGAAGGCCATGCCTTATTCCTGTTGGATCATTGACAGAGCCTGAAGCATAGTGCTCCATGTAGAAAATATTGGTCAATGTTTGTTAATTGACTTGTTGGATTTTTTTGTTTTTCACTGAACATATTCCCAAGAAGGAGCCAAACCCAGAGTTAGGAAGCCATCTGGCAAAGCCTGTTTGAAAGAACACTGCTTGCCTGTCATAGCTTAGTGGTGTTCTTAAATCAGCTCACATTTATTGAGTATATAACTATGTACCAGGCTTTGTGCTGAGCCCTTTACCTGTATATATATAAAGAGATGCGAGTTCGATCTCTGCGAAGGGAAGAACCCCTGGAATGGGAAATGACAACCTGCTCCAGTATTCTTGCCTGGAAAAATCTCAGAGAAAGGAGCCTGGTGGGCTAAAGTCCATGGGGTTGCAAAAAGTCGGACATGACTGAGCAAATGAACACACATACACATGCATACACACACACACAAACATACACACACATGTATATATAGTGTCATCTCATGTCATCTTTAGAATAATCTTGTGACATAAATGCTATGAATATTCCCCCTTTAAAACTAAGAAAAATGAGGCCCAGAGAGATCAAGCCATTTTTTAGATCAGTGAGTTGCAAACATGAGTCAATCCAGCTTCTAAGTCTACCAACTTCAATGTCCATGAAATCTGCTCCTGGAAGGAAAACACCTAATGCACTCTCTGCCTTCTCTCTCCATCTCTTTTTCTACCATCTGAAAAACTGATACACTAGGACTAGACAAGCGAGGCTTATCTATGGTTCCCTGTGCAGAACTGGAGCCAGGAGCAGAGGCTCGATGGGATGTCATTGTATTTGCTACTCTGCTATGCTGCTTTGAAGACAAATCTATTGAACCAAACTTTTTTACTGGGCAATAGGGGTCACAGAAAGAAACTTAAAGCCTGCTATTTGGCTCCAGAAGTAGCACAAACTAGTTTCGGATGCATGACAGAATCTCTATAGTTAAATTCTAGAGTACAGCAGCCCTGGTAAGACCCTTACAGACAACACACTATAAGGAGAGTTCGACACAGTGGGTATTTGTGCTTTAGAAAATATGGGAAGGTTGTGATTCTTTCTTCAGATGAGCAGAGCCTAATTCTCTCTGAATCCTCACGGAGCCAGATGTTAGCCACATACCACCTATTAATAAGTGGTTGTTAATAGATATTTTAGCAACTAACGTTGTCAGTAGTGGCTGGTCTGAGTGTGTGAATTAGTGCAAGTTCCACTGCTATTGTTATTCAAGCTGGGGCTGGATGACTGGATTGATAAAATGCAAAAAAGAATTGTTGTATCAAGAGGTGGACTGTGAGGAGTCTGGGCAGGTTGACCCCTTCAGCATTGTGTTCTTGATTCTTTGTAGGTGTCTGACTGGTTGCTACAAAGCCTAACCACCTAATTCATAATTTTTCTCCGAGATGGTTCTTGCCTGCATAAGCCAACTGCCTATGGTATATGGATTGGGGAAACATTTTTCTCCGTTTCAGTTGGCCCTAGATTTGAGCCTCACATGATTTTCAGGCCTTTCATATCATGGTCAGGTCTACATGCCTATCTATAAAGGGAAGGTACAGAATCACTCTAGAGATTAGAGCATAAAATTAGCAGCTTTGTACTCCAAGATGTTCCTTCTTTCCACTGGAGAAAGTAAGTTAGGATTAGAATGTCACAACACTGTCACATATTCTCAAACTTTAAGGTATACTGTGTACAACAATTCAGGTCCTTTTAGGATATTTTACTATTTGTAAAGCCTGTGCGAAGACAAATCTGCTTTAAAACCCTCCTAATTGTTAGATGGTTCACAGTCTTTATTGCTGACTCAGTTTCTGGTCATTGAAAGTCGGGCTTGGGTGAAGCAAGAGGGAAAATTCATTCCTACCATTCCTGGGACCAACCACAATTGCAGCAGTCAAGTCAAGACCTTAAGATGTGTCTACAAGCTCTGTGGGCACGGAGGAGTTGGATTTCCTGCTGGATTCAGCTCTGAGTGTGGCGTGCATGGGCTGGGGTGATAAGGCAATGGGCAGAGACAATAGATGACATTCTGAGGTCAAACTCGGAAGTCCGATCTTTGGGTCTGAAATCCAAGTCTGCCCACTCACTCCTGTGACTTTGGGCAAGTCATTTTGTTCCTGCTTGACTCAGACTGGAAGTAAAATGCCTAATTGGCTGAAATAACCCTAAAATATTTCCTAAATTTATTCTGAGAATTAAGTGAGCCAGTACTCTCAAAGCTTTTAAGTCAGCTCGGCCTTAAAAATGAGCACTCAGTCAATATGAGTTTTTCTTCCAATAGCAATTACAATCATTATTCCTGGAAGTAGAAATAAGGGGAAAATCACTAAAACAGGAGGAAAGGAAGGGGAAAAAAAGAACCATAAGAGGAATCAGAGAGATTTGAAGGAAGAAGTGAGAATGTTTGGGAGACAAGGCGATGACACCCCACTCCAGTACTCTTGCCTGGAAAATTCCATGGACGACAGAGCCTGGTAGGCTGCAATCCATGGGGTCGCTAGTAGTCGGACATGACTGAGCAACTTCACTTTCACTTTTCACTTTCATGCACTGGAGAAGGAAATGGCAACCTACTCCAGTGTTCTTGCCTGGAGAATCCCAGGGACAGGGGAGCCTGGTGGGCTGCCGTCTCTGGGGTCACACAGAGTTGGACACGACTGAAGTGACTTAGCAGCAGCAGCAGCAGCAGCAGCAGCAGTAGTTTTGCCCTAGATTGCTGTCTAAACCAGATTGTAGGTTCTTGAGATGATGCTGTTCATACTGGTCAGGATTTGTCTGCTCTCAGCACGTGATAAAATGCAGAGGATGCAGGGCTGGTTGATGTGTAGAGCTCCAGCTGAAGCCAAGGTCATGGTGTGCTGACACTTGAAGTTCCGAAAGTTGAATTTGATTCCTCACGTTCCATGCAGAGGCTCCTGAGTGTGGAGCCTTGGTCTTCTAAATGCAGTCCCTGTTTTGATGAGACTCCACCATCTGGCTGTGTATGACAGAGCTTCCAATTACAACTACATCAGCCTATAGGCTCCCTTCCACGTGCTCACAGTAAACCCTGCTCTCTTGGAATTTAAGATCCGTCTTCTGAAATATTAGAGGGGAAGTCTAGGGGCCCCGGGAGGGTTATTGGCAGATGCAATGCTCCATCTCAAACCAGACCTCTGGAAATTTCTTCCTCATTTCAGAACTGGACATTAAGATTGTACCTGAACTAGCATAAAACTGTATAAGTTTCTTGACATCATTTTCTTCAATATACTACAGATAGCCCAGACACGACATCTGAAGACTTCAACTGAACAATAGGAGCCTGTGGGAAGACACAGCATAGCTATTGTGGGGAGCAGGTGGTGACTCTTGCTGCCGTAGCCTTAGGCACACATGTCCTTGCACAGATCTCCAACACAGCTTCTCAGATGAGATCACCCCATCCTCCAATTCCAACCCTCTCTGTTCTCAGCCGTGGACCATACTTCATAGACTTGCAGTGAGCATCGTTCACTTCTGATTTCTCAGCCTCTGCTAGAGAAACTGACATGTAAGAGGCTCCGTAAATAACATGAGAAGAAAAAAATTAAAGTCGACTTAGGTTGCTTCCGTATCTTGGCTATTGTAAATAGTGCTGCAATAAATAGTAGGGTTCAGTTCAGTTCAGTTCAGTCACTCAGTCGTGTCCGACTCTTTGTGACCCCATGAATCGCAGCACGCCAGGCCTCCCTGTCCATCACCAACTCCCAGAGTTCACTCAGACTCACATCCATCGAGTCCGTGATGTCATCCAGCCATCTCATCCTCGGTCGTCCCCTTCTCCTCCTGCCCCCAATCCCTCCCAGCATCAGAGTCTTTTCCAATGAGTCAGCTCTTCGCATGAGGTGGCCAAAGTACTGGAGTTTCAGCGTTAGCATCATTCCTTCCAAAGAAATCCCAGGGCTGATCTCCTTCAGAATGGACTGGTTGGATCTCCTTGCAGTCCAAGGGACTCTCCAGAGTCTTCTCCAACACCACAGTTCAAAAGCATCAATTCTTCGGCGCTCAGCCTTCTTTACAGTCCAACTGTCATATCTTTTTGAATTATGGCTTTCTCAATATATACGCCCAGTAGTGGGATTGTTGGGGTCATATGGTAGTTCTACTTTTAGAACATCATACTGACTATACCAACTTACATTCCTACCAACAGTGTAGGAGGGTTCCCTTTTCTCCACACTCTCTCCAGAATTTATTGCTTGTAGATTTTGTTTTTTTTTAACGATAGTCATTCTGACCTATGTAAGGTGATACCTCTTTGTACTTTTGATTTATATTTCCTTAGTAATTAGTGATTTTGAATATTTTTTCATGTGCCTCTGGGCCATTTGTTCATCTTCTTTGGAAAAATGTCTATTTAAATCTTCTGCTTATTATTTGTTAGAATTTTTTTTTCTCTGATATTGAGCTTCATGAGCTGTTGGTATATTTTGGGGTTTAATTCCCTGTTGGTTGCTTTCTTGGCAAATATTTTCTCCTAGTCTGTAGGTTGTCTTTTAATTTTGCCTGTGGTTTCCTTTGTTGTGCAAAACTTTTGTGTTTGATTAGGTCTTATTTGTTTATTTTTTGTTTTTATTTTCTTTACTCTAGGAGTTGTATCAAAAAAGATCTTGCTGAGATTTATGTCAGAGTGTTCTGCCTATGATTTTTAGTTTTATAATTGATTTTGGGTTTATCTACAGCACTATTTACAATAGCCAGAACATGGGAGCACCCCAAATGTCCATTGGTGGAGGATAAAGGTATGGTACACATATGCANAGTTGTATCAAAAAAGATCTTGCTGAGATTTATGTCAGAGTGTTCTGCCTATGATTTTTAGTTTTATAATTGATTTTGGGTTTATCTACAGCACTATTTACAATAGCCAGAACATGGGAGCACCCCAAATGTCCATTGGTGGAGGATAAAGGTATGGTACACATATGCAATGGAATATTACTCAGCCATAAAAAGGAAATTTGCTGTGACATGGAGGAAAGTAGAGATTATAATACTGAGTGAAGTCAGACAAAGAGACAAACACTATCATATGCTATTACTCACATGTGGAACCTAAAAACATGGTACAAATAAACAGAGTTACAAAACACAAATAGAGTCACAGATTACCAAGGGAGAAAGAAGGGGAGGGGTACATTGAGATTGGGATTAACATATATACATTACTATATATAAAACAGAGAGCTAATAAGACCTATGGTAGAGCAAGGGAGCTCCAATGAATACTCAGTAATGACCTATATGGGAACAGAATCAAAAAGAGTGGATATACGTTTAAATATATAACTGAGTCACTTTGTCATAAAGCAGAAAGTAACACAAATTGTAGATCAGCTCTACTGCAATAAACGTTAGTTTAAAAAGTAAATAAATAAAATAGTCAAATTAACTCATTAAAAAACAAACAAACAAACAGCTTTAGAGGAAGAGGGCTCAGGGAGACTACAGATTTTAAGACCTCCATCTCAGAGGACCAGCAGTCATTTGATGCTTTTACGCTCTCTTGAATATAAAAGTCACAGTTTACTTTTCTCTTAGTGACCGTGTACAAAGGCTCATTTATAATTTATGTGCCAAGTCCTTAGTTCAGTTCAGTCAGTTCAGTTCAGTCGCTCAGTCATGTCCAGCTCTTTGCGACCCCATGAATCGCAGCACACCAGGCCTCCCTGTCCATCACCAACTCCCGGAGTTCACTCAAACTTACGTCCATCGAGCTGGCAATGCCATCCAGCCATCTCATTCTCTGTTGTCCTCTTCTCCTCCTGCCCCCAGTCCCTCCCAGCATCACAGTCATTTCCAATGAGTCAACTCTTCCATGAGATGGCCAAAGTACTGGAGTTTCAGCTTTAGCATCATTCCTTCCAAAGAACACCCAGGGCTGATCTCCTTTAGAATGGACTGGTTGGATCTCCTTGCAGTCCAAGGGTCTTTTCCAACACCACAGTTCAAAAGCATGAATTCTTCGGCACTCAACTTTCTTCACAGTCCAACTCTCACATCTATACATGACTACTGGAAAAACCATAGCCTTGACTAGACGGACCTTTGTTGGCAAAGGAATGTCTCTGCTTTTGAATATGCTATCTAGGTTGGTCATAACTTTCCTTCCAAGGAGTAAGCGTCTTTTAATTTCATGGCTGCAGTCACCATCTGCAGTGATTTTGGAGCCCCCCAAAATAAAGTGCTTAATAAAGCAAACCAAATGTCATGTTTCCCCTTTTCTACATTACCAAGTCATTATTTCTTCTGGATGAAAGCACTTTTGATCCATGAAAATAAAAACGATGAGATCAGTTGGGTGGATTCAGTGCATAGAAATATTCTTTCCTGTTACAGATGCTCAGTTGTCCTCATCACTCTTAGGATGGTCTCAACCAACCATGCTTGAGTTAGCAGGATTCTGATGAAAGCCGCTGTGAAGGTCTGGTTCATTGGAGTGATCCATGGTGAAAATGAAACTCTTTATATGTCAACAGAATTTGTAAGTGAAGCTTTTATATATCATCCACCCATCTATGGGCCTGGGAAGAGAGAATGATACTCTGCTCATCTCTGTATTTCTATTTTAAAAATTATTATTATTTTTTGGACATGCCACATAGCATGTAAGATCTTAGTTTCCCTACCAGGGGTCAAATCTGCAGTCCCTGCCTCAACGCGGAAAATCTTAACCACTGGGTCACCAGGGCAGTCCCATCTCTGTGTTTCTAATATCACACCAATCCAGGGCAGTCCCATCTCTGTGTTTCTAATATCACACCAATTCTTGGACCTCATCTGGTGCTTAATGGATATTTCTTGAATGTTGATGGTCACCAGTTTCACGAGGTTTTCCTCAAGGCACTGTTTTCTGGGATCCTTTGTTCCCACCTGCAGAGAAGGACGCTGTCACTAGATGGGGCTTAAGGCCCTTTCAACTCTCTCCATGATGCTGTCTCTCCATGTTCGTACACGATGGACCTCTTATTCTTCTGGGCAATGCACTGGACAGAGTTACTACTAGATAATATTTTGTACCACTGGTGAAATCTGACGTTCACAAATATTTGAGTATGCCTGTGTATTTTCTTAAAGGAAGATGGAAATAAAAATTCATGAATTGTGTGGTTGAAAAGCTTATTAATGTCCCTTGGAATATTTTGACATGCAAAAATGTCTCTGTAAATTCTAACGAAGCAAAAAGTTCAATTTTCATAAGGTTTTGTTTAAAAAAAAAAAAAGAGCAAAAGTTTTTCTTCTTTTGAACTTACACTAGAGACAACATAGGCCCAAACAGTGTTTTGTAGACGAACGGATGCCTCAAGCTTAATGGATCTTAGGATATAACATTTAATCTTTTATGTGGTTATGAACTTTTTTGAAATTAATGAACCTAGAACCCTCTTTCTACTGCACACTCATAGCTTTTTATGTTAGGATCTTCTGGGACCTCTTGAATTAGTGATATTTAGTGGATGAAGCATCAAAATCCTGCTTCTAGCCACTGCTTTCATTGCCATCACAGAAAAAGCACTTTCCTTCTATGTTTTGGCTTTTTCGTTAAAAAGTAAAGTCACCACATAAGATGATTTCTTTGCCCTATCTGGCTAAAATTTTCCACTTTTCTGTTATTGCAACTACATATCCTTTGATGAAAGAATTTCTCTAAAGGAAAGACAAGCAAGAAAGCATAGAGAGATCAGTGCCTCACCCTTCTGCCTACCTGAATTCTCTCTGTTTCACCCAATTACATGGCAGTTGTATTACAGCTCAGTAATAAGAACAAAATGGGAGTTAGTAAGATCTTAATAAAGCTATTATGAAGATTTGGTTCATTGGAAACTTAGAGAAGTATCAACAGGAATCGAAATGACGTAACAGAAAAATCACATGCTTAACTGGACATGTTTCTGAGAACTGGATACAATAAATTTTGAATCTTTTTTTTTTTTGAAAGAAAAGGTGTCTAATTCTGTAAAATTCAGGGTGTACACTAGAAGGATCATTTGTTTTATGTATCCTGTGAGCACTGGTGATGTTGGAGCTCAGCCAAAAATAAAAGTCCTTGGGCATCAGACAGGCTGATACTCACCAGTTTTGGAATCCAGATTGAAGCATCTTATTTTAAAAAAGGATTTCTGTCCATTTGAAACCAACACAACATTGTAAGTAAGCTATACGCTAATAAATTTTTTCTTTCAAAAAAGCTTTTTCATGAGCAAAATGTATGAAGTTTCAACATTTATTCAATTCATCTGAGATGAAGCCAGTGTGTTTCCTCCATGTGACCTTGGCTCACTCTGAACAGCCCCGTGTGGTCCATCATCCTCCTTCAGGAAAACGACCCAGTAGGCGAGGAAGAGCCTGTTCCTCCAAACAATGAACACTTACATTCTCCCAGCTTTCTAGAAAAGTGTGGAACTTCCAGGGTAGAATTGCATGGCTCACCTTTGAGGATACTTTTATTGGTTTTAGCAATCATTGTCTTGCTACTCTAAATTTTCAAAAAAGAGGTGAGATGTATGCATTTTACGGGGATATAAAATCATAAGTAGCTTTTATTTTCTGCATTATTTAGTGGAAAGACAGACAAATCCACTGGTGAATGCAAAGCAGTGGGAAATGTCTATAACAACTATGTTTCTTTGGGTATTGTGTCAGCCCATAAACCATTTAAATCAGACAAAGGGTGGAGGAAAACTTTCTGAAAGAGGTGATATTTGCTTAGATTTGAAATAAGAGTAGGCTTTTGCAAAAGGACATTCTTGTTGAAAGCCTTTGTAAAAGAAAAATAATAAGCAATAAATATTTAAGCAAGACAGAAGGGAAATGATGCAAACAGGCAATGAGACCAGTATAGAGTCTATTTACAAAGCTGATTGCCCTATGTAAGTGTAGGGATGCGATACATAGAGTGAATGGGACTTGGATGAGAGAGGTCATTAGTGGATAGATTGTTCTGGAACAGTCTCTGGGATGCATTACGGGGGCATTTAGAGGAGTAGGCAAGATAGAAGACTGTTATTCCCAACACTCTGTGAGTATCATGACCAGAGCCTGGATATAGGCATTAGCAGTGACACTGGAGCAATAGATTGTGAAAACTGCTCTTAAGAGCCTTGGAGAAGGTAGAAAGGACAGGATATGGTGACCATGTAAACACAGGCTTGATGGTGAAACACGTGGTGAGAAAGGACCAGGCAGGCATTGCTCAGAAGTGATGGGTGCTCAGGACAATTTTATTGACTTGGCCTGTTAGGGACACCAAATAGGATGATGCCTAAGCATGGAGCTGAGATTTCTTACTTTCCATCCATTACCACATAAAGACTGAAGCATGTCCTTTATTTATGACCACACGTCATCGTGAGAAAGCTCTCCATGTGGCTCTTTGGTTCAGCCACCATAGATTAACTGAGGGTTAGTTTTGGTCCCTGGTCAACTGGCTGGGTCAGTAGGCATTGGATGTCTTGAATCTAATGAGTGATTATCTTATTCACCCCTTAATAATCACACCTGCCCAGTTCTAGATACATAAGATCTAATCAATGTTCGCTTAATGAATCCATTAAATATGCTCAAGGACACACCGTTCTAATCTCAGGAACTGTGGATCCTACTACTGCACTAGAATACAATTCTCTCTGTAGAACTAGAGATGGCTATCAAGTTACATTCGAAAACTTGTCTTATCTCTTCAGCCAAAATCAAACCTTCTTAAAAATTAGAATTAATAATATTTGTTTTAAGTCCAGCACTTTCCTTGAGTTCATTTTATTTTTTCCCATATGCCACACTTGGCACCCTAATTGAAAACTCTGTAGTGATTATTTTCCCTGCCGCAGTTCAGTTCAGTTTAGTTGCTCAGTCGTGTCTGACTCTTTGCGACACCATGGACTGCAGCACGCCAGGCTTCCCTGTCTATCACCAACTCCAGGAATTTATAAACTCATGTCCATCAATCAAGTCAGTGATGTCATCCAACCATCTCATCCTCTGTTGTCTTCTCCTCCTGCCTTCAATCTTTCCCGGCATCAGGGTCTTTTCAGATGAGTCAGTTCTTCACATCAGGTGGCCAAAGTATTAGAGTTTAAGCTTCAGCATCAATCCTTCCAATGAATGTTCAGAACTGATTTCCTTTAGGATGGACTGGTTGGATTTCCTTGCTGTTCAAGGGACTTTCAAGAGGCTACTCCAACACCACAGTTCAAAAGCATCAATTCTTCAGCACTCATCTTTCCTTATAGTCCAACTGGAGCAGCGAGCATCTGAGAGGAGATACCCTATGTCCAAGGTCAGTAGAAGCAGCCTTGAGGAGATACCCCCACATTCAAGGTAAGGAGCAGCAGCTGCACTTTGCTGGAGCAGCCGTGAAGAGATACCCCAGGTCCAAGGTAAGAGAAACTCCAGTAAGATGGTAGGCACTGAGAGAGGGCATCAGAGGGCAGACAGACTGAAACCACAATCACAGAAAAGTAACCAATCTAATCACATGGGCCACAGCCTTGTCTAACATAATGAACTAAGCCATATTGTGCAGGGACACCCAAGACGGACGGGTCTTGGTGGAGAGTTCTGACAAAATGTGGTCTACTGGAGAAGGGAATGGCAAACTACTTCAGTATTCTTGCCTTGAGAACCCCATAAACAGTAAGAAAAGGCAAAAAGATAGGACACTGAAAGGTGAACTCCCCAGGTCGGTAGGTGCCCAATATGCTACTGGAGATCAGTGGAGAAATAACTCCAGAAAGAATGAAGAGATGGAGCCAAAGCAAAAATAACATCCAGTAGTGGATGTGACTGGTGATAGAAGCAAGGTCCAATGATATAAAGAGCAATATTGAATAGGAATCTGGAATGTTAAGTCCATGAATCAAGGCAAATAGGAAGTGGTCAAACAGCAGATAGCAAGAGTGAATGTTGAAATTTTAGGAATCAGTGAACTAAAATGGACTGGAATGGGTGAAATTAACTAGAAGACCATTATATCTACTACTATGGGCAAGAATCCCTTAGAAGAAATGGAGTAGCCATCATAATCAACAAAACAGTCCGAAATTCAGTACTTGGATGCAATCTCAAAAATGACAGAATGATCTCTGTTCGTTTCCAAGGCAAATCATTCAATATGACGGCAATCCAAGTCTATGCCCTGAGTACTAATCCTGAAGAAGCTGAAATTGAACGGTTCTATGAAGACCTACAAGATTTTTTAGAACTAACACCCCAAAAAAGATGTCCTTTTCATTATAGGGGACTGGAATGCAAAAGTAGGAAGTCAAGAAACACCTGGAATAACAGGCAATTTGGCCTTGGAGTACAGAATGAAGCAGGGCAAAGGCTAATAGAGTTCTGCCAACAAAACACACTGGTCATAACAAACACCCTCTTCCAACAACACGAGAGAAGACTCTACACATGAACATCACCAGATGGTCAACACCAAAATCAGATTGATTATAGTCTTTGCAGCCAAAAGTGGAGAAGCTCTATACAGTCAGTAAAAACAAGACCAGGAGCTGACTGTGGTTCAGATCATGACTCCTTGTCGAATTCAGACTTAAATTGAAGAAAGTGGGGAAAACCACTAGACCATTCAGGTATGACCTAAATCAAATCCCTTACAATTATACAGTGGAAATGAGAAATAGATTTAAGGGACTAGATCTGATAGACAGAGTGCCTGATGAACTATGGACGGACGTTCCTGACATTGTACGGGAGACAGAGATCAAGACCATTCCCAAGCAAAAGAAATGTAAAAAAGCAAAATGGCTGTCTGAGGAGACCTTAAAAATAACTGTAAAATGAGAAAAGGAAAGATACACCCATTTGAATGCAGATTTCCAAAGGATAGCAAGGAGAAATAAGAAAGGCTTCCTCAGCAATCAATGTAAAGAAATAGAGGAAAACAATAGAACGGGAAAGACTAGAGATCTCTTCAAGAAAATTAGAGATACCAAGGGAGCATGTCATGCAAAAATGGGCTCAATAAAGGACAGAAATGGTATGGACCTAACAGAAGCAGAAGATATTAAGAAGAGGTGGCAGGAATACATAGAAGAACTATACAAAAAAGGTCTTTATGACCGAGATAATCACAACGTAGTGATCACTCACCTAGAGCCAGATAAACTGGAATGTGAAGTCAAGCGGGCCTTAGGAAGCATCACTAAGAACAAGACTAGAGGAGGCAATGAAATTAGAGTTGAGTTATTTCAAATCCTAAAAGATGATGCTATGAAAGTGCTGCCCTCGATATGCCAGCAAATTTGGGAAACTCAGCAGTGGCCACAGGACTGAAAAAAGTCAGTTTTCATTCCAATCTTAAAGAAAGGCAATGCCAAAGAATGCTCAAACTACTGCACAATTGCACTCATCTCACATGCTAGTAGAGTAATACACAAAATTCTCCAAGCCAGGCTTCAGCAATACGTGAACAGTGAACTTCCAGGTGTTCAAACTGGCTTTAGAAAAGGCAGAGGAACCAGATCAAATTGCCAACATCTGCTGCATCATCAAAAAAGCAAAAGAGTTCCAGAAAAACATCTACTTTTGTTTTATTGACTATGCCAAATAAAACATTGACTTTGACTGTGTGGATCACAATAAACTGTGGAAAATTCTGAAAGAGATGGGAATACCAGATCACCTGACCTGCCTCTTGAGAAATCTGTATGTAGGTCAGGAAGCAACAGTCAGAACTGGATGTGGAACAACAAACTGGTTCCAAATAGACAAAGGCTGTATATTGTCACCCCGCTTATTTAATGTATATGCACAGTAGATCATGAGAAATGCTGGGCTGGAAGAAGCACAAACTAAAATCAAGATTGTTGGGGAAATATCAGTATGCAGATGACACCACCCTTATGGTAGAAAGTGAAGAGGAACTAAAGAGCCTCTTGATGAACGAGAAAGAGGAGAGTGAAAAAGTTGGCTTAAAATTCAACATTCAGAAAACTAAGATCATGGCACCGGGTCCCATCGCTTCATGGGAAATAGATGTGGAAACAGTGGAAACAGTGACTGACTTTATTTTGGGGGGCTGCAAAATCACTGCAGATGGTGACTGCAGCCATGAAATTAAAAGACACTTGCTCCTTCGAAGAAAAGTTATGACCAACCTAGATAGCATATTAAAAAGCAGAGACATTACTTTGTCAACAAAGATCAGTCTAGTCAAAGCTATGGTTTTTCCAGTGGTCATGTAGGGATGTGAGATTTGGACTATAGAGAAAGGTGAGCACCAAAAAATTGATGCTTTTGAACTGTGGTGTTGGAGAAGACTCTTGAGAGTCCCTTGGACTGCAAGGAGATCCAACCAGCCCATCTTAAAGGAGACCAGTCCTGGGTGTTCTTTGGAAGAACTGATGTTGAAGTTGAAACTCCAATACTTAGGCCACTTGATGTAAAGAGCTGATTCATTTGAAAAGATCCTGATGCTGGGAAAGATTGAAGGCAAGAGGAGAAGGGGATGACAGAGGATGAGATGGCTGGATGGCATCACTGACTCAGTGGAGATAAGTTTGAGTAAATTCTGGGAGTTGATGATGGACAGGGAGGCTGACGTGCTGTGGTCCACGGGGTCGTGAAGAGTCAGACACGACCGAGAGACTGAACTGAAACTGTAACTGACACATCCATACATGACCACTGGAAAAACCATAGCCTTGACTAGACGGACCTTTGTTGGCAAAGCAATGTCTCTGCTTTTTAATATGCTATCTAGGTTGGTCACAACTTTCCTTCCAAGGAGTAAGCGTCTTTTAATTTCATGGCTGCAATCACCATCTGCAGTGATTTTGCAGCCCCCCAAAATAAAGTCAGTCACTGTTTCCACTGTTTCCCCATCTATTTGCCATGAAGTGATGGGACCGGATGCCATGATCTTAGTTTTCTGAATGTTGAATTATAAGCTAACTTTTTCACTCTCCTCCTTCACGTTCATCAAGAGGCTCTTTAGTTCTTCTTCACTTTCTGCCATAAGGGCAGTGTCAACTGCATATCTGAGGTTATTGATACTTCTCTCGGCAATCTTGATTCTAGTTTGTGCTTCTTCCAGCCCATCGTTTCTCATGATGTACTCTGCATATAAGTTAAATAAGCGGGGTGACAATATAAAGCCTTGACATACTCCTTTCCCAATTTGAAAGTAGGCTGTTGTTACTTGTCCAGTTCTAACTGTTGCTTCCTGACCTGCATACAGACTTCTCAAGAGGCAGGTCAGGTGGTCTGGTATTCCCATCTCTTTTAGAATTTTCCACAGTTTATTGTGATCCACACAGTCAAAGGCTTTGGCATAGTCAATAAAACAAAAGTAGATGTTTTTTTCTGGAACTCTCTTGCTTTTTCAATGATCCAGCGGATGTTGGCAAATTTTTCCTCTGGTTCCTCTGCCTTTTCTAAAGCCAGCTTGAACATCTAGAAGTTCACGGTTCACTTACCTTGAAGTCTGGCTTGGAGAATTTTGAACATTACTAGTGTGTGAGATGAGTGCAATTGTGTGGTAGCTTGAGCATTCTTTGGCATTGCTTTCTTTGGGATTGGAAAGAAAACAGACCTTTTTCAGTCCTGTGGCTGCTGCTGAGTTTTCAAAATTTGCTGGCATATTGAGCGCAGCACTTTAATAGTGTATATCATATTTGAGAATTTGAAATAGCTCAACTGGAATTCCATCGTCTCCACTAGCTTTGTTCATAGTGATGCTTCCTAAGACCCACTTGAATTCACATTCCAGGATCTGGCTGTACGTGAGTGATCATGACATAGTGATTATCTGGGTTGTGAAGATTTTTTTGTACAGTTCTTCTCTGTATTCTTGCCACCTCTTCTTAATATCTTCTGCTTCAGTTAGGTCCATGTTCCCTGCGTCACTTTATCACAACTCTTTCCTTCATTCATACATAGCCAGAGAGTTTCTTGGGAAAAAATCCACAAAGAAGTGAGAGAAGGAGATCAAAGTGTAAACAGCAGAGGAATGTGATGGTGGATTCAGGAAAACAAAACAAAACAGAACACTTTTTCCTTCCTGTGGTTTTGCAAAAATAGGGAACTGGACTTCCCAAGGGAAAGAACAGACTTTTTGAAGCCTCAGGGTTGTGAAGAATCTTTTTAATCCAAATTTCCACTCAGTGACAAAATGGGTCCCTCTTGCCTTCTAAGGCATCATGTCTTTTTCTTTTTTCTTTTCTTGTTCACTATTGATATATTAGTACCAACTCAACTTATTTATGATGAATTATGATATACGAAGGCTGGATAAAAATGTACAGTCTTTAATGATGTTATTTCTAAAAGACAGGAGTTCAACAATGTCTTTTGGTGCTTTATCTGTGAACAAACATTTTAATTGAGATTATCCACATTTCTGAAGGTCTGATCTCTTTGTAGAACCCAGCACCAGAACCTAAACTTGGTAGGGATCAGCCCTGGATTCACGGTGGGGACACCAAAGACAGGAGTTCAACAATGTCTTTTGGTGCTTTATCTGTGAACAAACATTTTAATTGAGATTATCCACATTTCTGAAGGTCTGATCTCTTTGTAGAACCCAGCACCAGAACCTAAACTTGGTAGGGATCAGCCCTGGATTCACGGTGGGGACACCAGGATTCCAGTTGTCTTTCTATTTTAGCTAGCACTGTGACGATGGGCAAATCACGTAAGCACTGCTGGATTTTTAAAAGTAAGCTAACAGACTAGGTAGTATTAACATCTTTTCAACTTCAGAGTCTCTATGACGCCATCAAATTTGTGATGCCTTCTTTTTTGGAATGGCTACTAGAAAGGATGTGGGCTTCTGACTAAGGAAATAAGGTTTCATGAGAAATTTTATAGAAGAATTTTGAGGGAAGCCAGAGCTAGATAGAATTTAAATGGCAGTCTAAATAAAAGACATTTATCACATTGTTGCTTATTTATTGGAGTTGTGGTGAGACTAAACAAAGAGAATAAAAGCATTTTGATGTAACTTCTAAAAAAATGCAACTTCTAAAAAAATATAAACTATGTTACTATTAAAAGTTCTTTGAATTTTGGCATTTCTGTTTTATACTTTGTGCATGTCTGAGATAATCCTTCTTTAATCAATAATAACCCCAAATTAGCAAATTTTAGTGTGCCAGGTAAATCTTTGTCTATGTTTTAGATTTGGTTTGGGGATTTGGTTACCCCTTACACAAATGGTTCAAGTATGAGTTGCAACCATTTCCCATTATTTTGAAAAGGAAAAAAAAAAAAAAAGTGATGGGTTTAGAAACCAAAGATAAGCTTTTTCTCCTGGAAACTAGTTTCAGAGAAGAAAATTTGACCAAATGGGCTGGGGAGAAACAAAGCCACAGGAAAGAAAACCAGAGTCTAGGAACTACTGTCTGTATTTGGAGACATGTGTCTATGGGAGTAATATAACATGGCGTGAAGCTATCATAAGCTAAATAGGATCACATGTCCCATGAATGGGTGGGAGTTTGGGGAATATCTGCTCATGCTCTCCAAACAGGTTAGATAACAGTTTTATAAAATATTTTTCACCTTCCATAGCTTCTATGTTAAGTTTTTGGGAATATGGTGATAACCAGGATGTTTTTAAGGTGATGCTAGATCCCTGGGTTGGGAAGATCCCCTGGAGGAGGGCATGGCAACCCAATCCAGTATTCTTGCCTGGAGAATCCCGTGGGCAGAGGAGCCTGGTGGCCTATGGTTGCAAAGATTCAGATGCCACTGAAGTGACTTAGCACACAGCACAGCTGGAGAACCAGTCACATGAAGACATCCAAAGCGATCTAAGTAGGCATATTGTTTAAATCAATTAAAAACAAATTTACAAGGGTGACACTAGAATTCTGGAGAAAAATATGGTCAATGATTTTTAATAAGCAAGGGACAGTAAGTGGAAATTAATAGAAGAATACTCACTATTATTTTAAAAGCAATATATGCCATTGTTAAAATCTTTATCGAATAGCATGTCTTTGTTTTCTATAAACATAATAAAATACATGGGTTTGTGTAGGTTCCCTCACACATTCCCTACCACTATTTTACTAACTAGACCTGCAAATTCTGTTACTGTGTGAACTCTGGCCAGACTAATAAGGGACTGTTCTGTTCTGTGGCCCTAAAAAGGCCCTAAAAAAGGTATCACTTCCTGTGAAACCCGTAAATCTGCTACCTGACAGGTTGTTTCAAGTGCTGTTACGACTTCATTTATTTATTGTTTGTTTGTTTGATTTCACTTTTTATTTTACTCTATTTCATTTTACCATTGTCATTGGGGAGAATGAGATTAAAACTAAAGGCAATTTCTTTCTCCAAATACTTTACTCTGAAGATTTGTATATAAGTTCTACTGAATTATTTCTGTACTGAAAACTGAAGTCAAATATGATGAATGATTATTTATGAAAAGATAAAAAGAACTAAAGAACTCAACATATATTGTACTGGAGATTTGATAGGAAATGCAGAGGGAAATTTTTATAAATAGCCTTTGAGAGAGAAGCAAGCGTGGGCCTTATAAACATCTATCAGAGAGAAGCCAGACTCAAATATAAAAGTAAACACTTATATGGGCCTCCTGAATAATGGTCCCAAAGTTCCATTTTGACTTGGAAATTGGCCCACGAGGCTCTGAATTTACGAGCTATTATCCTGCCTCTAAAGCGTGTACTGTAAAAAGTATTGTTGCAGATTGAAATATGGTGCTACCCAAGCTGGTGTCCTGTGCTAAAAGGCTCTGACATCCTTTAAACTTTATGCAGAACATCCTGAGATTGTCATGATGACCTGCACTCAGCAGTTTTAGGCACTGTTTTCCTCCTGTTAAAACAAGTATTTTAATAACCTTTTAATAGATCATTGCTCTCTCATTGACACATTTATTTATATACTTTAAAATTTACGTTTGTTTTTGGCTGTGCTGGGTCCTTGTTGGTGCATGGACTTTTCTGTAGCTGCAGTGAGCAGGGGCTATTCTCTAGCTGCAGTGCCCAGGCTTCTCACTGTGGCGGCTTCTCTAGTCGCAGAGTGCAGGTTCCAGGGTTTTAGTTGGTGTCGTGCACTGGTTCGAGAGCACAGGCTCAATGGTTGTGCACATGAACTTAGTTGCTCCTTGGCATGTGGGATCTTCCCAGACCAGGGCTCAAACCCGTGCCTCCTGCACCAGCAGGCCGATCCTTAACCACTGAGTCCCTAGGGAAGCCCCTTCTCATTGATGTTTTTAAAATTGCAAAATTTCCCTTTTCAATTCTTGAAAGGATGAACTATAGTGAGATGTTTTTAAAACTGTCATTTTGAGTTAATCTCTCCATTCCTTCTGTTACTAACAGAAAAATTGTGATGTTGAAAGCCAATCAGTTAAGGTTGTTGGGAGTTTGTGAGGCACTGTGATGGATGTTATATAAAACACAAAAATGGATACTTATCTGAAGGACTTATCATCTACTGAGAAAACAGAACAAAGGCAAGTCACCCAAAAGTGGGACGTCAAGGTGACATGAAACTATAATATTTAATTAGGACAGCAATTTTTGTTATTAGAGAGTGAAAAGATTGGCAAATCTCCCCTTGAAACAAATTTAAGCTAAGGGAATATATAGAGAAACAATCATTTGAAGGCTCTGGAAATTTTCTAGGTAAAAACAACAAAATAATAAACATGAAAAACTGATACAACTTTGTGCAAAATCAGTGGGACTCTACATCCTTTTGGGCTAAGATTATTCCCATTCCTCTACCTCCAACCAAGTGGGTTGGTAGAGCTGGTGATATTTTTTGGTGGGGTCACAGGGAGCGAGAAGGAGGCTGGTCCCTTAACGTATTATTAAATTCATGGCCAGAGGCATCAGACTTGATTTAGAGCAGAGAGTGAAAATCTTTGCCCCAATAGCTGGCTCAGCGGTAAAGAATCTGCCTTCCAAGGCAGGAGATGCAGGAGACGAGAGATCGATCCCTGGTTCGGGAAGATCCCCTGGAGGAGGAAATGTCAACCAACTCCAGTATTCTTGCCTGGAGAATCCCATGGACAGAGGAGCCTGGTGGGCTGTAGTCCATGGGGTCACAAAGAGTCAGACACGACTGAGCAACTGAGCACGATGAACACAGAGGGTGAAAATCTTTGCCCCGTTAATGTCAGCAAAAGTGGCACAATTAGTAGGAAACGAATGGAAAACCTATAGCTCTGCTGGTATGAAGCTGACCCTGGTTGGGGTGAGTGATGCATCAGTTGGGAATATAATGGGAAGTTTCTGAAAACAAGAGCACTATGGAGGGCCACATGAGTTCTCTAAACCTTGTTAAAGTGAAAAGTGAAATAGCTCAGTCATGTCTGACTCTTTGTGACCCTATGGACTGTAGCCTACCAGGCTCCTCCATCCATGGGATTTTCCAGGCAAGAGTACTGGAGTGGAGTGCCATTTCCTTCTCCAGGGGATCTTCCTGAAACAGGGATTGAACCCGGGTCTCCTGCATTGTAGACAGACGCTTTATTGTCTGAGCCATGAGGGAATTCTAAACCTTGTTGGTTGAACCCTAAAGGAGGATGTACCCAGGAAAGATACAGAAAGGCAGACCCAGCAGAAAGAAGAGCCAAGCGTGGATGGAAGACAGCCTGTTAGTTAGATGCTCTTCCCCTTGAAGCAGACAGATCCATTGATAGGGTGGATATCTCATGGAGTCCAGATGTGTGCACAGCATCTTCCCAGCTGTTGCCGCAGTGAATTTAATAAACTGTTAAGTCCACTTAGCAATTTAGACACAAGGATGGCCACTCGATATCAAGATAAACTAAGACAGGAATTAAATAATGGAGGTGGGAGGGAATTCCCTGTCAGTCCAGTGATTATAAGACTGCTTCCAATGCAGGGGTGTGGGTTCAATCCCTGGTCAGGGAACTAAGATCCAACGTGTGCTGATGGTTTAGTCACTAAGCTGTGTCAGACTCCTGTGATCCCATGGACTGCTGATCGCCAGGCTCCTCTGTCCATGGGATTTCCCAGGCAAGAATATTAGAGTGGGTTGCCATTTCCTTCTCCAGGGGATCTTCCTGACCCAGGGTTTGAGCCAGTGTCTCCTGCATTGCAAGTAGTCTCTTTTATTGTAGGTAGAGTCTTTACTGACTGAGTCAACAGGGAAGTCCCCTGGCAAAAAATAAAGTAAATTTAAAAAAATTATTTAAAAAATAGTGTAAGAAAGGAATTAAAAAATAGGGGACACCAGGACTACAGATAGTTAAGGAGACACATAACCTAAAAATATTTTCAGGATAAAAATCATTCAGTATGGAGGTGTTCAACACTAGATTACCTAACTTGTCTAGTTTGCAAGAAAAAAATTACAGAAAAGAATTTCCGTTATGATGGTCACTGTGTCTTTACTTGCAGGCCCCTCTCACCCAGAACCTCTGCACTCTTAGCTCTGAGAAAAACTCACAGAGGAAATGAAACCTCAGCCTCCCTTTCCCATGCTCCTTCTCTGTTGTCCGCTGGACACCCTGCTTTTGCAGACAAAATTGATAGCCTCTCCCTGGAGCAGAGCAGAGAAGCAGCTGGCCTCACACATCCCTGTTCTGCAGATGACGCCAAAAGCTGAGGCCAGGGTGACAGAAAAGCAACAGAGAACACACAGCGCTCGCTTCCTTCCACTCTGCCTCAGAGCAAATGTGAGACATGATTTTATGCAAGGCTTTAAGAAGGAGATGCCACAAACAGTCAGTTACCCGTAAGGAGGACCTGGGGCAAAAGCTGCTGAACTGGGAGCAGAGTTGGCCTCCCCAGGCTGTGCCAGGATGCAGGATCTTCCTTCCCAACTTCTGACAATGAGAAATATTTGGTGCTGGTGTGGAGCTATGGATATGATAAATATCTTTAATTATATGATAATCAGAGATGAACTAATTAGATAGCACTTGATAAGTAATCAGTTGCAACATTCATAAAACTGATTCTCATTTCCTCCTCACATCCTTTTAACAGATGGTGCCTGGTGTTCTCAGGGCAGAACTTGTAGGCAGAGCAGGATGTATGATTGCGGTCAGAGGATCAGATATTTGGTGCAGGCATCAGGGGGGCAGCAAGGCCATGATGCTGAGAGGCATGTGTGATTTACTGTTGGATTTAATCTACTTGAAAAAAATCTTAGAGTTATATTAAGAAAACCAAAATGTCATCAACTTAACACCTGAAATTCCTCAGCACCATCTGTCTGTGACATTAAACAAAACCCAGGAGACTCTGGGAGACAGAACACGGCAAATTTAACGATGAACTTCACCTGGGTAACTTGATAAATGTTACCTTTGTGCCTAGTCATTAGCCAGATAGTCCCTAAAACCACAGAGAAAGAAGCCTGCAAAATGCTTTAGTTGTGGAAGGGTTTTCTCTTGTAGCACATGAGACCTGGCATGTATTGCCTGTCAACTTTCGCCCTCTTGCAGAAAGCTGCGGCTGCTGCTGCTGCTAAGTTGCTTCCGTCGTGTCCGACTCTGTGCAGAAAGCTAGCTGTGTTAAAAATAGGACAGCTCCTCTCTCCTTCCCCTTGGACCAGATTTCTTTTCAGTAATTCAACCTTAGGAAACACTGAAATCTAGTTGTGGACTTATATATCTGTCTGTGTAGAACTTCTCCATGAACATTCACCAACCTGCTACAATACACCAAGACTGAGGAAGATGTCATCATTTCTTTAGATGCGTGATGATTTTGTGAATTAATAAGGCAAATAAAGAAACAAGCCTGCTAAGGATAAATGTAAGTGGGCCTTAGGAGACATCACTATGAACAAAGCTAGTGGAGGTGATAGAATTCCACTTGACTATTTCAGATCCTAAAAGATGATGCTGTGAAAGTGCTGCACTCATTATGTCAGCAAATTTGGAAAACTCAGCTGTGGCCACAGGACTGGAAAAAGTCAGTTTTCATTCCAATCCCAAAGAAGAGCAATGCCAAAGGATGTTCAAACTACCGCACAATTGTATTCATCTCACGCACTAGCAGATTAATGTTCAAAATTCTCCAAGTCAGGCTTCAATAGTGAACTTCCAGATGTCCAAGTTGGATTTAGAAAAGGCAGGGGAACCAGAGATCAAATTACCAGCATCTGTTGGATCATAGAAAAAGCAAAAGAATTTTAGGAAAACATCTACTTCTGCTTTATTGATTATGCCAAAGTCTTTGACAGTGTAGATCACAACAAAATGTGCAAAATTCTTATAGAGATGGGGATACCAGACCACTTTACCTGCTTCTTGAGAAATCTGTATGCAGATCAAGAAGCAACAGTTAGAACTGGACATGGAACAACAGACTGGTTCCAAATTGGGAAGGGAGTATGTCAAGGCAGTATATTGTCACTCTTCCTTGCTTAACTTATATGCAGAGTTCAGTTCAGTTCAGTCGCTCAGTCGTGTCCGACTCTTTGCGACCCCATGAATTGCAGCATGCCAGGCCTCCCTGTTCATTACCATCCCTCGGAGTTCACTCAGACTCACATCCATTGAGTCAGTGATGTCATCCAGCCATCTCATCCTCGGTCGTCCCCTTCTCCTCCTGCCCCCAATCCCTCCCAGCATCAGAGTCTTTTCCAATGAGTCAACTCTTCGCATGAGGTGGCCAAAGTACTGGAGTTTCAGCTTTAGCATCATTCC